>JAIUZE010015089.1:0-11683 GCA_022085475.1 Heliosperma pusillum | reverse complement strand
GGATCATCTTTCGCGTTTGACGCGACAAGAGGGGGAGGATTCTCTTCCCATTAATGATTTGTTTGCTAATGATACCTTATGCAATGTTTATTTTATAAAATCTAAAAATGGTGTTGAACCTTGGTTTGCAGATTATGCCAATCACATTGTCAGCCAGAAGCTGCCACCTGATATGTCCTATCAACAGCGGAAGAAATTTCTACATGATGTGCGGGATTATTTCTGGGATGATCCAACTTGTTTAAGTCATGCGCAGACGGTCTCTTCAGACGGTGTATTCCGCACTGGGAGATCAAAGCTATCCTAGAAGGCTGCCATTCTGCCCCTTGTGGAGGTCACCACGGTCCATCGCGCACCGTGGCTAAGGTATTACAGTCTGGTTTCTATTGGCCGACTCTCTTTGCTGACACTAAAGTTTTTGTTGCTAGCTGTGATGCTTGCCAGCGGACAGGAAACATATCAAAGAGACATGAGATGCCCCAAAACGGCATTTTAGAGGTCGAGATTTTTGATGTCTCGGGCATTGATTATCAAGGACCATTCCCGTCGAGTCTTGGTAACAGGTATATTCTGGTAGCTGTAGATTATGTGTCTAAATGGGTAGAAGCGATTGCTACTCCCAACTGTGATGCCAAGACCGTGATTAAGCTGTTTCGTAAGACCATTTTCCCCCGTTTTGGTGTCCCTAGGGTTGTCATTAGTGATAGGGGTATGCATTTTAGGGAACAGCAGCTAACGACCTTACTGTCTAAATATGGTGTGAAACATCGTAGGGGTTTGGGGTATCACCCTCAGACTAGTGGGCAGGTTGAAGTCTCTAATAGGGAACTAAAGGAGATTTTAGGTAAGGTTGTGTCTAAATCACGGAAGGATTGGAGTGCCAAACTGGATGACACATTATGGGCCTACAGGACCGCATTTAAGACACCTATCGGTGCTTCAGCGTATCGATTAGTGTATGGGAAGTCCTGTCATTTACCTGTTGAGCTAGAACATAAAGCCTGGTGGGCAGTCCGCCAACTTAATTATGATGCTAACTTGTGTGGTGAGAAACGTTTGTTGCAGCTAGATGCACTAGAGGAATTCCGTCTGAATGCATATGATAGCTCGCGTATTTACAAAGAAAAGACCAAACGTTGGCATGACAAGAGAATCATAACTCCTGAGTTCCAAGTCGGGCAGAAAGTGTTGCTATTCAATGCCCGACTGCGTTTATTCCCTTGTAAGCTGAAGTCCAGGTGGAGCGGTCCGTACACAGTAACTGCTGTTACTCAGTTTGGATCCGTTGAAATAGAAGACTCCGAGAGTAACCGGTTTAAGGTTAATGGGCACCATGTGAAACATTACTATGGAGCCGACAGTGTCGTGGGTCGCGTCGAAGTGCTTTTCTTCGACGGAGACGAGGAGCTGGATGATTGAAGCTCAAGGGTCGTGCGGGACCTTATAAACCTGCAATTATCGGGAGGCAACCCGATCTATTGTTTTGTCGTACCGTATTCAAAACTTTTCAGTAGTTTATTTCTGGTTACTGTTCAAACATTTCCAATTGCGAAAATTCTTGCTTCTTGCAGTTTTGGTGTCACTTGCTCTGACATTTTTGTTCGATCGAGTAGCATTTCAGGTCGATCGAACGCTACAGCCCCTCGATCGAGCATTCTGGTTACTCGATCGAGTACTTCTGCGAAGACACCTCTCGATCGAGCTGTTTTCCACTCGACCGAGAAGACCCCATCTCATTTAAAACTCGATCGAGCAGTGTTCTACCCGATCGAGTCCCTGGAGCACCTCCTTTCGGTTCTGTTTGGGGAAGTTGGTTATACGCGCGCTCCTGTAAGTTTCCAACTCTCTCTAGTTTGCAATTCTTTTACTTTACTTTGTACAATGGGGACATTGTACGGTTTGGTTTGGGGAGGTTTTGCATGCATATCGTGTCTGCATTTTCATCCATTGTTTATCATTCATGAAATTCCAAAAATTTCAAAATTTTTCATGTTTATTTTTGCATTTTAGTCAAGTCGGAACAATTCTCTCCTACCCTTCATCTAGTCTCGACTTAAGCCTTGCACAGCTAATATCTCTTGCATAGTCATTTGCTTGTTAATCGATGCTGAACGAATAGACTTGACCTGACATGTTGGCAACCTACTTACATTTTCTGAGGATTAGAGCTCTTAAACTGGTGACATCTATGACCAGTTCATATAGGATTGTGAGTAGTTACTCCCTCGTGTCATCGCATTGCATGTATATGAAATTTGATTCTTATTGCCTGCACGTACGGGTTCATGGTCGGTATCACATGTTTGGAGAATGCTTGCAATTTCCCTTTTTCTCATTACCCATTTAACTCCACATTCAGCCAAAACTGCCAGTTGACCCACAATCTACATCCCAAATTTAGCCTACCTTGCGTCGAGCTAGTCTAGTGGTGGTTGTTGAGGTATTTACTTCATTTTATCAGTTTGGTTTGCATCCCTGCCACGGAGTTGGTATCTGAAGAATTTGGGAATCGAAGTTGAAACTGTTTCCGTGGAAATGTTAGCTGAATATTTTTTTTTTAAAAAAAAAAGAAAAAAAAGAAGAAAAAATAATAGAGAAAAAGAAAAAGAAAACGGTCTCTTTTCCCATGCTTTATTCATATCATATGGGGATTCAGTAAGAGCTGAATAAGCTAACCAGTTTCGTTTCCGCTCCAACTATTGAGTTTTAGTGAGTTGTCGGCCGAATCACGGCCGTGTACTTCATTATGAGATAAGAAGATGGATTTTGTTATTTGATATAGATCAGGTAGCTAGCTTGACGCTTTACCTCCTCTATTCCATTATTGTTTTGCCCCTTCTTACCCATAACCTCACTTATCCAAATGTTGCGAGTATTCGGCGTGTGATAGTCCTTGAATGGTGGTTGTGCGTGTGTACGGTAACTGAATCTTTTACCATGTTAGTTGGCATTGCATGAGCGCAACGGTCGTAGTTAGGTGAGCGACTATTTTTCTCCTTCTCTCTCTTGCACATAACATGCTTACCCTTTGCTTTGCTGAGAGAAGAGTGATCCGTGAGAGTCCGACTTTGATGGTCTAGCAAGGTCGACGGTTCAGTTCGTTTGCATTTGATTTCATTGCTGAGTTTAACTGTTGCATTAAATTGGTTCAAGCGGGCGATTTGCAGTAGTCCGGAGTCTATTTGTTCTTTTTATTTGTTCGCATCCTTTTTGCTTGAGGACAAGCAAAGGTTTGGTGGGAAGTTTGATGCGTGCATTTTATATAGACCTTTTAGGCCATGTTAGCACGCATTTCCATGCTTATTTAGTAGTGTTTTACTACAAATGTCCCCCGAATAGTCTACTTTGGTTTGTTTTGTAATATTTGCAGATATGGACCAGAATGACGGAAAACTAGCTATTTTGTAGCTCCTCAAGCATGCATAAGTGAGTCGGAAAGGAATGGAAGAACGAAATCCATAAGCAAAACACTCGTTCGAGATGTAAAAGCCTACAATCGACTACTCTATTAATTAGAAGACCTCGATCGAGCGTTGTTCTGCTCGATCGAGCTGCTGGCTTTGGACGTTTACTCGATCGAGCACTATGGTTACTCGATCGAGTGTTCCTGTCTCACACGTTCCTCGATCGAGTACTTTAGACAGCATATTCTGCTCAATCGAGAGGTTACATGCTGATGGGATTCACGAGATAGTGTGTTAAGCAATGGACGCCTTGTAATTTGTTATTTTGAATTTTCTTTACTTAAGGGTGAAAAGACGTAACAAGAGGAGAACTTCTTACCCTAGACTTTATCTTTGACTGTTACTCTGGATCTGAACTTGAGAACTTCTTCCGACTTTCTTCTTCTTTCAATTTCGGGTATTATTGTTCTGGAATTCAGTTAGCTGTTTCTCTATGTCTTTTTGTTTCTTACTCATTATGATTGTTGTTCTTCTTTCAATTATGCGTAGCTAATTCCTTTACTAGGAGTTAGGGGAACCGTGGCTTAGGTAAGATGAATTGATTAGTAATCTTTAAATTAGGTTTGGATGCAATCATCGCATTTAATAGCTTTTAATTGTTTGAGTCGACGCATTCATTTGACTGACTTGATACCCCCTTGACCTAGATCGAGAGATTGGAAAAGGAAAGATCAGTAATGAACATTGGGATTATGCTAATGAGGGCGAGAGCTAAGTTAGTATATCTTAGGGCGAATAGCGTACCGAAAGGACCTTTTCACTACCCACAAACCTGTTTAGACTTTACTTTGATTTTAATCTTGACCCTAGATGCCATGGGGAACCGACGATCCTAGTTGTTCTCCTATCTGTTATTTCACTCTTTATTTCTCTTCCCTTTTTCTCTTGTAGTGTTAGAAAATCAATTAAACAAAACCCCCAATTCCGATACTTTGACAGACTTAGCAAGTTATAGAATTCCCTCTCTCTGTGGATTTGACACCCGACTGCCTCTACTGCATTTTGTTGAGACCGTTAGGTTTTATCTTTTATAGGGTTGCGACAGCCGTATCAAATTTTGGCGTCGTTGCCGGGGAGACGGTTTAATTTTGTAGCTTTCTTTAGTTTGTCTTTGGTCTCAAGGGATTTATTCCTTGAGGCTGTTCTCATATTTGAGTTAGTGTTTAGTATTTGCAGGTATAAATCCTAAAAGAGGACCATTTGAACCTGCTGCTGCTGTAAGTTTTCTGCAGGATGCCTAAGATTGCGAGTCATTCTAAGCCCTGTGCTGAGACTCTACCTAGGGGAACTACTCTCCCTCTTGCTGATGAGGGTACCTTCACAATACATCCGTCTTACTACAGTTTAGTGGAGAGGAATTTATTCGGGGGTATGGTAGATGAAGACCCAGCTAGGCATGTAGAGGTATTTACAGACTATTGTTCCGCCATTCCTGTAGTTGCTGGTGTGACGCAAGACAAGGTAAAGGATTTCCTTTTTCCTTTTTCCTTGACTGATGATGCTAAGGATTGGTGGAGAGATTTAGATAGGAAGGCTGCTGGGGTTAAAGATTGGAGTTCGTTAGCTCTAGCCTTCTATAGACGGTATTTTCCTCCTCAGCGAACCAATGCGCTGCGCAGCCAGATCACGAATTTTACTCAATCTATTACTGAAGATTTGAGTGTAGCATGGGCCAGGTTCAAGAAGCTAGTTCGCTCAGTTCCGCATCACGGGTTTGAGCAATGGTTTTTGTGCAACCAATTTTACAATGGGTTGCTTATGAGCAAAGAATGATTCTGGATGCTGCTGCACGAGGGAGATTTCAGGCTAATGTGGAAGATGATGAAGGGTGGCAACTTATTGAAAATATGGCCATCCATTCTGCTAGCTACGGTAATCCTAGAGCGGAAAGAAGGAGAGCCACTATTGTTGAAGAAGTTCATGTGGTAGATACGGGGAATTTAGGTGAAATACACCAAGTTCAAGCTATTGAGATGGTTTGTGGTAGATGTGGTGATGAAGGACACGACCCTATTACTTGTTTGGCTGATTCAGCAAGGGTTCTTACTTATGGGAAATTCAAGCAAGGGGGTTCTTTTTCCGAGTTATATGCCGAGTTAACTGCTGCAAAATCTCAATCACCCGTAGATGAAGGCAAGGTACTCATTACCCAAGCCGAATATGAAGATCTCAAGGCCACTATCATTGCGCAAAAGCTTGAGCAACAATCTAGTGCGGATACCCTCCGGAAAATGCTCGACAGATGCAATTCACTCCTCCCAAACAATGACCCAGTCAATGCCATAAATCTGAGAAGTGGGCGTGCTTATGACGGTCCTGTACACGTCCCTGAAAACATACATACCGAGGTTGATGATGTCTCGGACGAATTAACTGAAGATGTGCAGAGAAGTGATCGATCGACTGAGAACAACGATCGATCGAAGCGTTTTGCTAAGGAAACTCCTCGATCGAGTAGTCATGCTGAAGAAATTCCTCGATCGAGTAGTATACCTACTCGATCGAGTAACCTGGTCATAGGAGATCCTCGATCGAGTAGCCCTTCCACTCGATCGAAGGGAAATGAGGAAGGAATCACTCGATCGAGTGAACTGAAGTCTCGATCGAGTGAATGTCAGACATCAGGCACGCAAATTGAGGTTGTGTGTGATGAAGTACCCTCCCCTGCTGCGAAGGTACCGAGTAAAGAGAAAATTGGGGACCCGCTTCCGGTGGTCAGAGTCCCATACCCAGGTCGTCTGCGCGATTCAAAGACGGAGAAACAGTTCAGCAAATTTGTAGACATGCTTAAAAACATTCAGGTAGCCGTACCTTTTGCCGAGCTAATCACTCAAGTACCCCCTTACGCCAAATTTATGAAAGACATTGTTACGCGTAAGAAGGCACTTGAGGATTTCGCTACTGTCGCTTTTATGGAAGAGTCTAGTAGTTTAATTCTGAATAAGTCTCCCCCTAAATTAAAGGATCCGGGTAGTTTCTCTATTACTTGTGTTATAGGAGATATCGTGATAGATAAGGCACTATGTGATCTTGGAGCCAGTGTAAGTGTCATGCCTTATTCTATCTGTCGTAAGCTTAACATGGGTCGTCTGAAAACGACCAATATCACCCCGCAGATGGCTGATAGAACTGTTAGGAGGCCTAGGTGTCCTAGAAGACGTGCCCGTTAAGGTGGGCAAGTTTTTTATTCCTGTTGACTTCATAGTCTTAGACATTGCTGAGGATACCCGTACCCAAATTATTTTGGGTAGGGCGTTTTTGTGTACTGCTGGGGCCATTATAGATGTTAAACTCGGGCGTTTAACTCTAGATGTAGGGGATGATATAGTTTCGTTCAGTTTACCTGACACTTTATCTAGACCAATGATAGAGGATACTTGCTTTTCTGTTGATATCATTGATGAGATCACTTATGAGTTTTGGCCGGATTCCTTGATAAAGGATCCGTTGGAGTCTTTGACTTTGTTAGATGAGTGTGCAGATTATTCTGATGACGATGACGCTGTGCTGAAATTGCTTGGAGCTACTGCAGATGAGGTAGAATTGACTGACGCAGAGGAAGGACAGCTGGGACACTTGGGTCATGCCTTGTGTTCCGTCGAGGTAAAGGTTCCCGAGCGTAAGCCTCTTCCAACTCACCTTAAATATGCTTTTCTTGATAATACTGAGCAATTTCCAGTTATTGTTAGTTCCAAACTGAATGAGGAACAGCTAACCGCTTTGTTGGTTGTACTCAAGAGGAACAGGAAAGCAATGGGCTATTCACTGGATGACATCAAGGGCATCAGCCCTGATGTCTGTATGCACAGGATTGAGCTAGAAGAAGGTCACAAACCTTGCAGACAGGGTCAGCGGAAGCTGAACCCGAAGATGGAGGAGGTTGTGATGACCGAGGTGATGAAACTACTCGATGCAGGTATTATTTATTCAGTTGGTCACTCCAAATGGGTAAGCCCAGTTCAGGTCGTACCCAAGAAAGGAGGTACTACAGTTGTTAAAAATGAAAAGAATGAATTGATACCTACTCGACTAGTAACTGGGTGGCGGATGTGTATAGACTGTAGGCAGTTAAATGCCGCCACCAAGAAAGATCATTTCCCCCTTCCTTTCATTGATCAGATGATAGAAAGGTTAGCTTCTCATGAGTTTTTCTGTTATCTGGACGGGTATTCAGGGTTCTTTCAGATCCCTATTCATCCAGATGATCAGGAAAAGACTACTTTTACTTGTCCTAAGGGTGTTTTTGCTTATCGTAGAATGCCTTTTGGTTTGTGTAATGCCCCTGCTACCTTTCAGAGGTGCATGATGGGGATATTTCTTGAGTATATAGAGTCTATCATGGAAGTCTTTATGGATGACTTCAGTGTCTATGGGAACAGTGTCATTTCATGGTCAATGAGGGAGTAGTCCTTGGGCACTTGGTTTCGAATAGGGGTATTGAGGTAGACAGAGCAAAGGTGCAAGTGATTCAGCAATTACCCCCTCTTATTAACGTTAAGGGGGTGAGGAGTTTCCTTGGTCACGCTGGTTTTTATGGTCGGTTCATCAAGGACTTCTCTAAGATTACTAAACCACTTACACAGTTTCTATTAAAAGATGCTCCTTTTGATTTTACTGATTATTGTCTTTCTGCTTTTAACACTTTGAAACAGGCTTTGGTCTCTGCACCCATCATTCAGCCTCCTGATTGGACGCTGCCATTTGAGATTATGTGCGATGCAAGCGATTACGCACTAGGAGCGGTGCTCGGCCAGCGGAAAGACAAAGCTTTGAATGCTATTTACTATGCGAGCCGAACTCTGGATGAGGCTCAAGTGAAATATGCTACCACTGAGAATGAGCTTTTAGCTGTAGTTTATGCGCTTGATAAATTTAGATCATACCTGTTGGGTTCTAAAGTTATTGTTTTTATAGATCATGCAGCGCTAAAACACCTTCTGAATAAGAAGGAAGCTAAACCCAGATTGGTGAGGTGGATATTCCTTCTCCAGGAATTTGATCTGGAAATTAGGGACAAGAAAGGCGCTGAGAATGTTGTAGCGGATCATCTTTCGCGTTTGACGCGACAAGAGGGGGAGGATTCTCTTCCTATTAATGATTCGTTTGCTGATGATACTTTATGCACTGTTTATTCTATAAAATCTAAAGATGGTGTTGAACCTTGGTTTGCAGATTATGCCAATTACATTGTCAGCCAGAAGCTGCCACCTGATATGTCCTATCAGCAGCGGAAGAAATTTCTACATGATGTGCGGGATTTTTTCTGGGATGATCCATACTTGTTTAAGTCATGCGCAGACGGTCTCTTCAGACGGTGTATTCCGCAGTTGGAGATCAATGCTATCCTAGAAGGCTGCCATTCTGCCCCTTGTAGAGGTCACCACGGTCCATCGCGCACCGTGGCTAAGGTATTACAGTCTGGTTTCTATTGGCCGACTCTCTTTGCTGACACTAAAGTTTTTGTTGCTAGCTGTGATGCTTGCCAACGGACAGGAAACATATCAAAGAGACATGAGATGCCCCAAAACGGCATTTTAGAGGTCGAGATTTTTGATGTCTGGGGCATTGATTATCAAGGACCATTCCCGTCGAGTCTTGGTAACAGGTATATTCTGGTAGCTGTAGATTATGTGTCCAAATGGGTAGAAGTTATTGCTACTCCCAACTGTGATGCCAAGACCGTGATTAAGCTGTTTCGTAAGACCATTTTCCCCCGTTTTGGCGTCCCTAGGGTTGTCATTAGTGATAAGGGTATGCATTTTAGGGACCAGCAGCTAACGACCTTACTGTCTAAATATGGTGTGAAACATCGTAGGGGTTTGGGGTATCATCCTCAGACTAGTGGGCAGGTTGAAGTCTCTAATAGGGAACTAAAGGAGATTTTAAGTAAGGTCGTGTCTAAATCACGGAAGGATTGGAGTGCCAAACTGGATGACACATTATGGGCCTACAGGACCGCATTTAAGATACCTATCGGTGCCTCACCGTATCGATTGGTGTATGGGAAGTCCTGTCATTTACCTGTTGAGCTAGAACATAAAGCCTGGTGGGCAGTCCGCCAACTTAATTATGATGCTAACTTGTGTGGTGAGAATCGTTTGTTTCAGCTAGATGCACTAGAGGAGTTCCGTCTGAATGCCTATGATAGCTCGCGTATTTACAAAGAAAAGACCAAACGTTGGCACGACAAGAGAATCATACCTCGTGAGTTCCAAGTCGGGCAGAAGGTGTTGCTATTCAATGCCCGACTGCGTTTATTCCCTGGTAAGCTGAAATCTAGGTGGAGCGGTCCGTACACAGTAACTGCTGTTACTCAGTTTGGATCCGTTGAGATAGAAGACTCCGAGGGTAACCGGTTTAAGGTTAATGGGCATCATGTGAAACATTACTATGGAGCTGACAGTGTCGTGGGTCGCGTCGAAGTGCTCTTCTTTGACGGAGACGAGGAGCTTGATGATTGAAGCTCAAGGGTCGTGCGGGACCTTATTAACCTGCGCTTATCGGGAGGCAACCCGATCTATTTTGTTGTTGTACCGTATTCAAAACTTTTTAGTAATTTATTTCTGTTGTACTGTTCAAACAATTCCAGTTGCGTAATTTCTTGCTTCTCGCAGTTTTGGCGTCACTTACTCTGCAATTTTTGTTCGATCGAGTAGCCTTTCCGGTCGATCGAACACTAAAGCCCCTCGATCGAGCACTCTGGTTGCTCGATCGAGTACTTATGCGAAGAAACCTCTCGATCGAGTAGCCTTTCCACTCGATCGAGGAGGATCCATCTCGTTTCCACTCGATCGAGTAGTGCTCTACTCGATCGAGTCCCTGGAGCACCTCCTTTCGGTTCGGTTTGGGGAAGTCGGTTATACGCGCGTTCCTGTAAGTTTCCGCCTCTCTCTAGTTTGCAATTCTTTTACTTTACTTTGTACAATGGGGACATTGTACGGTTTGGTTTGGGGAGGTTTTGCATCCATATCGTGTCTGCATTTCGTTTTTACTGCATTTTCGTATGCATTGTTAATCACTCAAAAATTCCAAAAACTTCAAAAATTTCATGTTTATTTTTGCATTTTAGTCGAGTCGGAACAATTTTCTCCTACTCTTCATCTAGCCTCAACTTAAGCCTTGCACAGTTAATATCTCTTGCATGGTCATTTGCTGTTAATCGATGCTGAATGAATAGACTTGACTTGACATGTTGGCAACCTACTTACATATTCTGAGGATTAGAGCTCTTAAACTGGTGACATCTATGACCAGTTCATATAGGATTGTGAGTAGTTACTCCCTCGTGTCATCGCATTGCATGTATATGAAATCTGATTCTTATTGCCTGCCCGTACGGGTTCGCAGTCGGTATCACATGTTTGGAGAATGCTTGCAATTTCCCTTTTTCTCATTACCCATTTAACTCCATATTTAGCCAAAACTGCCAGTTGACCCACAATCTACATCCCAAATTTAGCCTACCTTGCGTCGAGCTAGTCTAGTGTTGGTTGTTGAGGTATTTACTTCATTTTATCAGTTTGGTTTGCATCCTTGCCACGGAGTTGGTATCTGAATAATTTGGGAATCGAAGTTGAAATTGTTTCCGTGGAAATGTTAGCTGAATATTTTGAAATGAAAAGAAAAAAAATAATAAAGAAAAAGAAAAAGAAAACGGTCTCTATTCCCATGCTTTATTCATATCATATGGGGATTCAGCAAGAGCTGAATAAGCTAACTAGTTTCGTTTCCGCTCCATCCTTTTGGTTCTAGTGAGTTTTCGGCCGAATCATGGCCGTGTACTTCATTATGAGATAAGAAGACGGATTTTGTTATTTGATTAAGATCAGGTAGCTAGCTTGACGCTTTACCTCCTCTATTCCATTATTGTTTTGCCCCTTCTTACCCATAACCTCACTTATCCAAATGTTGCGAGTATTCGGCGTGTGATAGTCCTTGAATGATGGTTGTGCGTGTGTACGGTAACTGAATCTTTTATCATGTTAGTTGGCATTGCATGAACGCGACGGTCGTAGTTAGGTGAGCGACTATTTTCTCCTTCTCTCTCTTGCACATAACATGGTTACCCTTTTCTTTGCTGAGAGAAGAGTCTCACTTGAGAGTCCGACATTGATGGTCTAGCAAGGTCGACGGTTCAGTTCGTTTGCATTTGATATCATTGCTGAGTTTGACTGTTGCATTAAATTGGTTCGAGCGGGCGATTTCCATTAGTCCGGAGT
>JAIUZE010015075.1:0-15043 GCA_022085475.1 Heliosperma pusillum | reverse complement strand
ATGGTCCGGCCAAATGGCCTTTATAATGAACAAATGTTGTTCATTTTATACTACTTCATTTTGTGCAATTGTTATACTTCTTTCTAAAATTCTTCCTCTCACTAAAAACTCTCAAATACTAATATTTACTAAGTATTACTAGTGTAGTAATATAGTCATACTATTAGTAGTATAATATCTATCTTATTATCTAGTTAATAATAAGGGTAGATTATTTGGGTTTATCTTGGTGCAACTTAGAGGAGATCTTCTACTTTGGAGATTGTTTGTGTTCATCCATATTTGTAGCTCAAGAACAACAAGAAGGAGTTCTTGTTGTGCCCATATATTTTCCATATCAATGTGAGGAAATTTCTTCTTTTATATAAATGTCTTTATATTTGCATGCATGTTACATAGATCATTAAATACTAAATTAACAAGTAATTTAGCAACTAATTAGAGGAGTCTAATTAAGGTCTATGGACTTTCATGTGGTATCAGAGCTAGCTTGTAGCATGCATGTTCATTTTGGACATTTTTATTAAAGTTATAAGATAACTAATAAATCAAAGATTTTGAGTTAAAATACGATTCTGACGAAAAGTTTTTGGTGCATGTATACCTACTGACCTCAAAATGTTTGTGGTCAAATTTCGTGATTTTAGGGATTAATTTGCTATTTATTTTGATTTTTGGCGTTTAAACCGAGTTAACATGCATTTTATGAGTTAAAAGTTAACTAAAAATAGTTGCATGTTGATTCTGGCCATGAAATTTTAATATGATCTCACATGCATTTCTTAAATATTGTATGTAAAATTTAGTGACTTTTACTTATGTATTGCATGTTTATTGATTTTTATACGATAAAAGTCGATAATATGAGATTATAATGTTCATAAAATTGAAACGTCCATTTATGGTCTTGAAAATTTTTTTTACATTTCACATTTTGATGTGGATACTCCTGGTGAAAGTTCAAAATTTGTTTCACTTTTTTACTATATCTAATGTTTTTATTTGATAAAACCATTAAATACAAAGCTATTTGTTCATAAAATTAATTTAAATTTTTTGAGAAAATGTTTTTTATTTTTATAGTTTCTGGAATTGTTCCAGAATGTACAAAATTTTTTGTTTCAAATTTTATGATGTTTATATTTTATTTTTGTTTTATTTCATAATTGTTATGATTAAACCGTAATATTTAGCAAATGAAATCAAATCGATCTAATTAATGACCAACAAAATTAGTAGTGACTAATTTTGAGTTCTAAATCAGTTTAGTTAATTAGTTTGAATTTAAATGAGATTTAAAAGTTGATAGTGATTTTTAATGGTTAAAAATCAATAAATCCCGGAAGAAATCGAGCTACAATGAGCATGAATTGAACTTAGGACGATTTTGGCATGAATTTTGCAGCAATTTATTTTATTTATGGTTGAATGAATGAATGTCATTTATTTAATAATTTATGCAAAGTTTGTACCTAGTATGGCCTAGTTATTTTTATCGTTATTACCCGTAATGTAAGGGAATAACGTTTTGGTTGTAATTTTATTGCGATCTCGTATCGCCGGTTTGTATAATTTAATAATTTTATTTTATAGTATAAATGTATAATAGGAATTTGTATATTTGTACATTTGTAATTATTTTTTATGAAGACCGGTGGCTCCCTTAAGACGGTGCCATTTTGGAAGGTGTTCCAAGTGAAGAGCAAGGGACCAAGGAGTTGGTTTCCGGAATTTGTAACTAATACTAGTTAATTTGATTAGCTAGGTGGCCCTATACTAGGATTATTTTATGTTGTACTTGGTTGCTTGCTTTATTTTCGCTCGTGCCAAAATCGTCACACATGCATTTTATTTACGTTATTGTCAATTCAACGTTATTCACAATTCACCGACTTAGTTCGCTTATAGGGAATTAATAACAAAATTGACAAGACCTCTCAAATAACTTAAAAAATTGAGATTTAGCCTTACCAATTAGTAACACCTATGAACCCCGTGTTCATTAGGGCTACCACGCTCGTGGGTCACTTTTTACCTCGGGTAAGTAGGGTGATGCGATCACAAGCCAAAATTGGATTGGACTCAACGAGATAAGCGTTATCTTGGGACTAGGAGATGGATTTAGTTGAAATCCGTCAACCAAGAGTTCTAAGTGTAGAATTAGTCAAGTATTTGACTACCATTTTTAGATAAAGGTAGCATGCGATGACTATTTTTGTCTAAAGATGGGTCTTGGAATCACTTATATAATTTCGTGAGGGGTCATTATATGAGTGACTTGTTAAAATTGTTTTACAAGTGAATTATATATAAGCAATGAATGTTTATTTTCCGTTAATATTTATTTTTATTCGCGCAATGACAATTATTTTTCTTCTATGAACTTATAAATCCGTTCAATCGTGGAAAAGGGTTCCATTTTTTTTATACGGTAGTATATTGATTGCGATCTTCGTTTAAACCACCGTAGCTAAAGACAAAATGAATTTTATCTTTTGATCCTCATATTCACCGTTGCAAATGTCTCTTATGAAGAGTAAATGAATAAGTCACACTTAGTCAAAAGCGTTTTTGAATATTTTGTGACGCCTTCTTATAACAATGGTACATCAAATTTTTGCTCCAAAGAAAATATTTGTATTTTGGTATGTCGTCATAATGCTCCTTATCGAGGCTTACCTCAAAAGAGGCCAAATCAGTTGGGATGACTAGGTTAATCGATTTATTTGAAATCGTGAACAACCAAATACCGTAGTCACTTCATGAAAAGTTTATCCTTTTGAAGGTAAAACCATGAATGAAATGAAGAATAGTCTTCACAATAATTCTAATATACTTGTCTAAGTAGAGATTCATGAAAGTGAGTGGGAGCACTAAGAATGATGTTTATATTCTTAAATTGTTAAGACAAGGTTCAAGAGTAGGTTGGCTCGACTTTGACACAAGGCAAGGGAAAAAGGCAAGACTATTTTGAATAGTAAAGTCAAAACCCAAGCAAGGTGTCGAACCCAACTTTTGACGATTCTATTTTACAGTGTAGGACACAAGAAAAGAATCTGCCCCAAGTTTTCTAAAGAGTTAGAAAATTGGGTGTACTATTTTCACCCATAATATCTATATGATTGACATTTATTTTGCTAAATGCAATTTTTGGGTATTAGATACCTATTATGATTTTCATCAATGTATTCATTGCATATAATAATGATTCGTGCGACGACTAACCATAATTAAATGTCGACCTACAAGGGAAATATAACTATTGTAGTTTTATTTCTATAGAGACATATAAAAGTTATAATGTGATCAATCTAGTTTTGGATTTAGAGGTATACTTAATAAACGTTATTATGTACATAACCTCTAAATAAAGAATATAGTATCCACTTTTGTGTACGACACAAGTGTTTCACTTTTGTGAATAGAACAAACGTTGTATCTTTTTATGCCTATACTTGGTCAATGGTTATCCCATACCAATCAAAGGTAAATATATTCTTGATCTAAACTAGTAATAATTACTTGTCATATAGATTGTAAAAGCTCAAAATTGGTGACCCTTATCTAATCTTAATTCTGGATTGTGTAGCACATTAAGAGGCTAGTATTGACAACTATCCCTAAACCATCTGATTTTGAATCTTATGGTGCGTGCGAATCTTGTATTCAAGGCAAGATGATTCGTGCCCTTTTTATTTAAAAGGAAATCGAACTAGTGAGTTATTGGCCCTATTACATTAGAATATGTGTGGTCCAATAACAAACACAACCAGAGATGGTTATGACTATTTCACTTTATTTACCAACGATTTAAGTAGATATTATATTTGATTCTACTTAATGAGGTGCTATGAGAAATCTTTGAAAAGTTCAAAGAGCTTCAATGTGAAGTAGTTAATCACCAAGAGTATTAGACAAGGACTTACAAGTAAATCGTAAATGTAAAAATCTAAGTATTGACTTTGATTTTCACCAAAAGTATTGTGAAATAGTTTCACAAGTTAACTTCTCTAACATACATTATGAGATAAGGTATTGTTGAATAGAGATACAGAACCTTATACGATATGGTTTTGTCTTTATCAAGTCAAAATGAGCCATTTGACTAACCTTGGGATCTTAATATTTTTGTCTGCTATTTCTTTTCCCACCATATTAAAACACATTTAAAACAGTCTGATTTAATTCCATATACGATATGGGTAGGTAGCGTACCTAATTTATAAGTTATTTGAATGAAACAAGTGCTCAATAATCCCACATTGACCACGAGAATAAAGCGTTTGTGACTCGTGATGCTGTCTTTCAATAAAAAATACGATTATTTCTTGATAAGACAGAGTGGGAGAAAATGTTTCAAGAGCCACAAACTGAGCATATGGTCTGGAAAAAGTTTTCCTCATTGCTTGTTCAGTAGTTGTTTCTTCGGAACAAAGGAGGTCAGGTGGAATTTTATCGCTCCTTTGTAGTGATGAGTTCTAATATGCGACTTATAAAAGACTGTTTTTAGTCCCAACTTCTTGATATGGCTTAGAGTCATACGATTCGTAATGGACTCCATGCATGATGGTCAGGTATGAGACCTGGTAATTTTTACTTGAAGAAGTACGACCTCTTAAATGTAAATTGATTTTTAAGATCGAAATTTACATGGATGAACATTAAAATGTTTTCAAAGATAACTTGGTAGGCAAAGAGTTTTGCACCAACCTTAATTCTTTGATCCATTCGAATATACTTAGCGATTACAGCATATCATAATAGTATGATGCCAACTGGATCTCAAGAACCACCTTCTTGAATACGATTCTAGAAGAGGTAGTATATTTTATATTCACCTGTGGGTTCGTAGATCCTAACTATCCTAAGTTAATTTGCAAGCTTAAGAGGATGACTTAAGTAAGCATTAAAGAGTTGAAATTAGTGTGTCAATCATGTCATAAAATATTTCTCGATATCTCGAGGAATTATGTTTATACATGAAGTTTAGTGGGAGTAATATGGTTTCATCAGTCTTATATGTGGAGACATATTGATCATTTTAGATGATGGAAGATTTTGGAGAAGTAGAATACATCTTTTAGATATCTGGATTTATGGAGATAAATCTAAAAGGATATTAGCATTGAGTCAAAATTCTTATATTGATAAGATCTTTGACTAGTTCAAGGAAGTTGAACACATTATAATTGATTCCTTTTGCTTCCGCTGCGGGATCAATTATATACGCTGTGATGTATACTCAATCCGACATTTCGCATGCTTTGAGTATGAGGAATCATTTGCAATCAAATCCAAGTGAGAGTCACTTGATAGCCATAAAGAACATCCTTAGTACTTGCGAAGGACTAAAAGATATGTTCCATGTGTTTGGAGTTTAAAATGAGTTGCGTGTAAGGGTTACACAGACTTCAGTTTCCAAACTGATCAAAGTGATTTGAAATCACGAGCTGGCTGTGTTTTATAGAAGATTTATCTGTTGGAAGAGTTCTAAGCAAGAAAAGACTATTGGAAAGGTTCCAAGTAGGAGTGACATTTTAAAATATAAATGTCATGTATCCGCTGGAAATGTTCCAGGCAGTTTATCATTGCGGATTTCACAACGGAAATGGAGTACATTGCGTCATATGATGATGCATCTGAAGGTAGCTTGGATTGGACTGTATTGGAGCGACTAGAAGTAGTTCCTGTAGTTGTATATCCTACCCCATGATATTGGTAAAACAGTGGGAGCTACATTTAGGCCAAGAGTCCTAAGACTAGATTCAAACCTAGACGCGTACTCATAAAGTTTTATGTAATATGAGATTACGTAGACAAAGAGAAATAGCAATCAGAACGATGGGAAAGATGCAAGTATTGCTAATCCATTAGCCATGCATTTTGCAGGCTGAACATGATAGTCATGTCATTTCAATGGGATTGAAATATATACCTGAATTGCTAAAGATTATGAGATATGAAATTATTGATAGCGTATCAATTTTTCCAAATATTTGATAATCGCATTCATTGTTAGAGTTTCATTAAAAACTCCTTTATTTAGTTTGACTAAATTTAATACTTTGTTTATCCGAATTGGTTAAAGAAAGGTTGACCCAATTCAAGTGAACAGGATGAACTTAGTATTTTGTCCCTAGTCACTCAATGAGGTGACGTCTCGAAATGACTAGATTGTAAGTCGATCGATGGTTGGTTCAGCACCATGGGGTCATGGAGATGACTGGTCGTTTACATAGACAGACTGTATGACACTCTGTCGGACAGTGACATTGTAGAGACCCTTAAATCAATTATTTGATGCCTGCTCGTGGCAGGGTCTTCTATCTTATTCCTATAAGTCGATTCTTTTGACTGGCGACCGTCTATCGTGAGTCGGTGCAGTTTCCGATTGGTTTTGGTTGATGTTCTAGGTCGTGCCGTAAAAGGAGGCCGATGGACTTCTTCTGGATCATGGTGATCGGCATCATACAGAGTAGATGGATCAACAAGAATTGTCCACCCACGTTAGGTAAAAACATCTTTAGGCCACTCGAGGAGTAGTTACTGTAAATGCGTGGCCACGCTCGGAAAGAGATCTATGGTAGATTTTCCGGTCAGACAGTTACTCTCCCTATCGAGAAAACCACTCTAGATATTGTCAATCGCAAGTGCGACCTGAAAGACACCTTGCGTTGAGTGGGAGATGTGATAAAGAGACAAGAGAATCAGTGACGCACACTTGTGTCAGACAAGTGGGAGATTGTTGGAGTAGGTGTCCTCCACAATAGTGCGCCACATAATAAATCTTATTAAGGAATATAATTGGGATATTTATTGACTAAATATATGATTAGTCAGTTGATTAACGTAAATCAATAACGGTTGGCTGACTAGAGTTTGACGTTATTGTCGTTTGACGGCGGTGATCAACTGATCCCTTTCGGTCACACCTAAAGGATGAAATCCAATTAGTAACTAATTATTTGTATACGATACAGTTAATTAGTACATTACATATATTCGATATGTACGAGAGTTAATTGTTAGGAAAGAGTACGAAACTCAAATGCAGATTAAGCTTATTTTTCAATTATGCGATAATTGAAATAAATTTATATCTTATTTATACGATGAAATAAGATTTAACTTAGTAATAATCGTTAAATACTAATTAGTGAGGTTTGAGATAGAGGTGGTAATTAGTTAATTATATTTACAAGGAGTTGTAAATAAATTAAACTAAGCATTGTGGGACCATTATATATTACTGATATAATGGTAACTATTACTCTAAAATGTTAAGTAATATTATTTATGTAATTGAGTTAATATAATTGTTATATGATCAAATTAACATTTAACTATACAAGATAATTAACAATATGATCAATAAGTATTTGTGAGACAAATATCAAAAATCAAAATGGACCAAACTAGGCCATTGTGGCCGGTTAGATTGTAGTTACATGGTGATGATTGTTGTTCTTGTTTTGACTCTTTAGTTACTAATTGAAAGTGACATAACAAGTAGAATATAATCATCACATATACTACAACACTCCACTCCAATGCATGTGATCAAATTGAACAAAATAAGAGTCCTTATTTGGACAATATGGTCCGGCCATATGGCCTTGATAATGAACAATTGTTGTTCATTTTTCACTACTTTATTTTGTGCAATTTGTTTACTTCTCTCTAAAATTCTTCCTCTCACTAAAAACTCTCAAATACTAATATTTACTAAGTATTACTAGTGTAGTAATATAGTCATAATATTAGTAGTATAATATCTATCTTATTATCTAGTTAATAATAAGGGTAGATTATTTGGGTTTATCTTGGCGCAACTTAGAGGAGATCTTCTACTTTGGAGATTGTTTGTGTTCATCCATATTTGTAGCTCAAGAACAACAAGAAGGAGTTCTTGTTGTGCCCATATATTTTCCATATCAATGTGAGGAAATTTCTTCTTTTATATAAATGTCTTTATATTTACATGCATGTTACATAGATCATTAAATACTAAATTAACAAGTAATTTAGCAATTAATTAGAAGAGTCTAATTAAGGTCTATGGACTTTCAGATTTCCCGTCACAAAAGTTGTCTGTCACAAAATCCGTCACATACATAAATTTTGCGTCAGAAAATCCATCACATATATGAATTTTGTGACGGAATTTTGATCTGTTACAAATGATCCGTCACTAATCCCATGTTTTTTTTTGTAGTGAAAATACTCGATCGAGTAAAACCACACATGGCAAAACCAAAATCGTCCAAACAAGGTCACTCAGCCGAGAAACCAAATAACTCGTCCGAGTACAATCCACTCGATCGAGTTATTCTTAAATCGATCGAGTAACCTCCTCCACTCGGCCAAGTCATCTTCAACTCAATCAAGTAACACCTCCACTCGGTCGAATACGCTCTAAACTCGACTGAGTAATATCTCAGGTAAAGGTGATCGGGCCGGGTCTGGATAATAAAAACGGCCCATTTGTGCGGGTCGGGCCAAATTTTTGGGCCTACTTAGCGAGCCCAAACCCGTCCCTTATGTGTTAAACTGGTCTTTCGGGCCTACATGAGCTTTTTGGGCTATAATTTTTCCAACTTAACGCACAAGATAATAGGCATCATCCCTTCAACTAGTACATTAAGAACATACTTACTTAGTTTATAAAAAGGTACAAAATATGATGAAGCGCATGTAAATTCGTCTCTAAAAATATAATAAAGCCAACGACACATTATAATGTTTAATTATGTCTAGTAGATATGATATATGCTATGTAAACAACACCTTTAAATCTCAATAGATATATACATGATTTTGTTGTAAAACTTGCGAACTATTCGGACTTTGCTTCTTTTGTTTTGGTCTGCCAAAAGTGGAAGAGTTATTTATAACTTGAACGCTAATTAAACAAACTTTATAAGAAAAGAAATACTCTTTTATTAATTTAATTAATATGGGACAGGCCGGGCCAAAATTCGGGCCAAAAATTTGCCCCAAACTCGGCCCAAAAATACTTTGGACCGGCTCATGGGCATTTTGGGCCAGAATAAAAGACTCAAGCCTTCAAAAACGCGGGCTTGACCGGATCAGGCCGATAGGCTTGGGCTATTTGATCAGCTCTAATCTCATGTATTACACACGGGATGAGACAACCAAAGTCCAAAACGACACTTTGAGGTGTTCGTGCCGTCTTTTTTGGTCCAAGGCTTATGAGACACATTAGAAGTAGCTCGAGGAATGAAAGAAGCGGGAGCTCTTGTATTTGCATTTGAAGGAGGATTGAATCTCCTCTTGTTGGCATAAGAGTTAGAAGAAGACGGAATAAACGGTCTCTTCCCAAAGACATTTGGCCTAGGAGTGAAAGAAGGAGAGGGATTATTCATCATAGCTTCATCCCTAATGGCCTTCATGGAATTCTCGGCCCACAAGGCATCATCATATAAATCCCCAAAGAAAGTAGTATTTCTCCTCACTTTACTTTGAAGTACAGCACTCAGCTTGTTGCGTTAGTAGAAAGCTCGATCCTCGTCATCTCGGATAAGTCTCGGAGTAAAATGAGCAAGCTTGTTGAACTCCGTAGTAAAGTCTTGTGCTGACAAGTTACCTTGCTTAAAGTCAATAAACTCCTTGAGCCTTTGTTGCATAAGCTCCTTAGGATAGAATTGACCTTCCACTAGAGCTTTGAAACAAGCCCAATTGAAATCATCTTCAAGAGTAGCGGTGGCACTAGTGATAGCCCACCAATTATCTGCTTCCCTTACAAGGAAGTGCTTTGCGATCCTCACCTTGTCCTCTTCACGGACTTGGTATAGATCAAACTGCTTCTCCATCTCTCGGAACCATTCCGATAGCTCGGTAGGGTCCGGCTCTCCACCGTAAGGAATAATCTTACTCCTAGCTATTTGACCTGCTACCCAAGTGTAGCCTCCTTGATGATTATCTTCTCTTCGAGGGGGAACTTGGTTGGCTAGAGCAATAGCCGCATCCTGCTGATTCTTCAACACTTGAGTAAGAGCTTCCAGCATATTATTCTCTACTACTCGTGGTCTAACCATCTTCATAAGAAACAAAAACAAATTAAGTTACTCCTATCAATTAGCATAAACAAATAGACTACCATGTAAAGTCCTTAACTTCTACCCATCTCTCATTTATTATTTCAAGGTCAAGTAGTTTAAGTTTAGGGTTCACGTGTGTGCGTCGGGAGCGATAAAGCTCTGATACCAACTGTGACAACCCTCGCGAATACGGAAATAAAACATACAAGCATGTGATTAAATTAGCGGAAATACGGTGTTTTTAAAACATTTTAACATGCAAATAGAAAATACGAGGAATGTCAAATATTACAAACCAAATACAAAATACTACAAGAGACGTAGTCTCTCAAAGTGACAACAAAAGACAAAGTTATTTAACATCTAGCTAATGAACGTCTAGAGGTGTTTCATCCATGGACAACGCCCGCTAGCTCACACCCGAACCCAAAATACCAAGCAAAATGCCATCCAATCAAGCAACCTGGTCATCCACGAAAAACATGAACGCCACAGTCAGTGGGGAGTAACTTCGGGTTCTCCCAGCCATATCACATTAAACGTACATAAAAGGAAATACAAAAGTAGAAGCATGCATATATAGATATACTTGTGAAATAAGATAAGGATAGATAGGCAATTCAATATATAATGATAAGAGCATATGAAATACAAATCCGAATCCATCATACTATACAAAGACTCGGGGAAGACACTCTTAGGCAACCGAATACGCTCACTAGGGCTTGCATCTCACCGTTAGCGGTATAAGTTTTATAAGATTGAGACTCGACAAACAAACCATGCCAAGTCACCCAATGATCACGAATAAACAATCATGTAATCATCCATCCAAACATACCAATATATTGACGACATCTCTCAGGGTAAATGAAACGCACTAGCACCGTGTACATGGCAAGTATGATTAAAAGGCATCCACGGGATAAACATTTCTCTGAACGCATACACGATTCAATTCATTTCGTATATGTAGACTAATTTCCTCATGGTAGAACGACGATATAAATACCCGGTCCTATTCTAAATCTGGCCAGAATCCCGAAATCACATTTTCCGGTTCGACATGCGATAAACATTTCGCATCCAAGACTCGGTCAATCATAGACGCCGAGTACCCCAAATTCGGTCGACATTCACGAAAGAGGCGGAAAAGAGCACAAGCCTCATAACAAGCGGTACGCTACATGCAAATAACACCACCTCGCAAGTACACAACATTTGACGGCCGGGTCGATTAACGCATAGCGTTCGCCTCCCTACAACGTCGTCGTATGCCCACTATCACATGCAATTAAGCAGTCATGATACATCCCCGTTCCGACATTCCAGCCTTACGAACGTGGAGGTGGCCAAGGGAATGAGAGTACCAAGGCATATGAGGAAAAACTAAGGAAAAGGCAGCAGTGTCTCAGCCGGTCGGCTGATCGGCTGCCGGTCGGCCGGCTGAGACCTAACTCATGCATAAAATTTACGTAACAACAATAATATACAGCCACTGCCCCAGCCGGTCAGCTGACCGGCTGCGGGTCGGCTGGCTGGGGTCAACATCACACGAAAAATGCCAATTTCACTAAGGATCAACATTTAACAACAATCATCTATCATCATAATTCATCAATTCTCATATGAATTCTCAACAAACAACAAGTATCATCATCAACACAATTTCTAAGCTTACCAATCATATTCTAATTACGATTCCTATCATAGAACACACGTAAAACACGTAAATGATATCGAGTAACCTTTCACCGTTACCTTTTTGCGACTTTACTCCGCGTCAAGGTCCTCTTCAATTAAGAAGTAGTCTTTGTCGGGATCTTGGAGGTCACCATCTACAAAAAGTTAATAAAAGATGAATATAATTCACTTTGAAAAAGACGGATAAATTGAAAAGCGAGAAAGACGGTAATTTTATTACCAATACGGATAGAGGACGATGAGAGGGAAAGAATAAGACGAACTTACGTGAATTTGAGCGAGAATTGAAAGAGTTATGACGATTCTAAGGTGGATCAAAATGGAAGCTAGGTTTTTGGGGTTTTCTTAGTGAGGAAGAAAGAGTTCTTGAGTTGTGAGGAAGTTAGGGTTAGGGTTAGTATATGTAAAGTAAGAGGAAAAAGTCAAGAAAAGTCAAAGACGTCTTAAGACGTGATTCACTTGAAATCTCGCGTAAAATCCAAATACGAACTCGGAAATTCTAAATTCGACACAGGAAATTTAATTCTAAACTAAAACTAAATTTCGCTGAAAAGTTTCCGTAAAATATTTTTACTATAAAAATAGGGTACATTTGCGGGTGTTACAATCACCCCACCTTTTAAAAAGTTTCGCCCTCGAAACTTGAGCGAAAGAAAGATACCTTAATCGAATAGGCTTGGATATTTACTACGCATAGAAGCTTCCGTTTCCCAAGTCTCTTCTTCGACATTAGCACATCTCCACAAGATTTTCACTAAAGGAACCACTTTACTTCTCAACTTCTTATCCTTGCGATCTAGGATGCGGATCGGCTTCTCTTCAAAGGATAAATTCGGTTCAAGCTCAGGCATTTCCTTTTGAAAGACATGGTTCGGATCACTAACATACTTTCTCAATTGAGAAACATGGAATACATCATGAACCTTAGCCAAATTCGGGGGCAAATCCAAATTGTAAGCAACGGCACCAATCCTTTTCATAATATCAAAGGGTCCAATGTATTTCGGGCTCAATTTACCCTTAACACCAAACCGTTTAACACCCTTCATTGGAGATACTTTCAATAACACTTTATCCCCAACTTCAAACTCTAACGGCCTTCTTCAGATATCGGCATAAGACTTTTGATGGTCTTGAGCGGCTTTCATTCCATCACGAATGACCTTCACATTATCAATAGTCTCAACAAGAACATCGGGGCCTAAGTCACGAACATCACTCAATTGATTCCAACATATAGGACTTCGACATTTCCTTCCATAAAGAGCCATCTTGATCGATGCATGATAACTGTTGTTGTAAGAAAACTCCACCAACGGTAGACTCTTTTCCCAACTAGATTGGAAGTCGAGTGCACAAGCCCTAAGAAAGTCTTCTAAAGTCTGAATAGTCTTCTCGGTCTGACCATCGGTAGCGGCATGAAAAGCGGTACTCATTAACAGTTTACTACCCATGTCTTCTTGTAAAGCCTTCCAAAATCTCGAACAAAACCTCGGATCTCGGTCGGA
The DNA here is from genome assembly GCA_022085475.1 of Heliosperma pusillum. Lineage (NCBI taxonomy): Eukaryota > Viridiplantae > Streptophyta > Magnoliopsida > Caryophyllales > Caryophyllaceae > Heliosperma > Heliosperma pusillum. Next base: position 1,770 of record JAIUZE010015075.1, on the reverse strand, counting down.
TATAATCTCCTTAGGAACGCCATGGTATCTAACAATCTCATCAACATAGGTTTTCGCTAGACGGTCTAAACTCCAAGTTTCTTTGATCGGAATAAATCTAGCACACTTGGTCAAACGATCAACAACAACCCAAACGGCATCTTTACCTCCAACAGTCCTCGGCAAAGCCATTACAAAATCCATGGAAATAGATTCCCACTTCCATAGCAGAATATCCAAAGGTTGTAGCAATCCACCGGGCCTCTTGTGTTCAATCTTCACTTGTTGACAAGTAAGACATCTTCCAACATAAGACACAACATCGCTTTTAAGATTCGGCCACCAAAATTGTAGCTTCAAGTCTTTATACATCTTATCACCACCGGGGTGAATAGAATAAGGGGAAAGGTGAGCTTCATCAAGAACTCGCTTTCTCAAATCAAGAGCATTAGGCACAAACAGACGGCCATGGAATCGAAGAACATCTTTATCATCAAACTTGAAATCCTTAGCCTTACCTTCAAGAAGTTTGGCTTGAATAGACTTGTAGGTAAGATCATCAACTTGGCTTTCGCGGATCTCACGGAGAAAAACAGGTTCGGCAGTCATAGAACCAACATAAACAAATCCACGCTCCACGAATTCTAACCTCAACTTTCGAAACTCGGCACAAAGATCATCGGGTAATACCCGCATAACATTCAATGCATGAGAAGCTTTCCTACTAAGAGCATCGGCAACAACATTAGCCTTCCCTTCATGATACAACAACTCTGTAACACCCGGAAATGTACCCTATTTTTCTAGTAGAAATATTTTACGAAATCCTTTCAGCAAATTTAAGTTTTAATTTATAATTTTATGTTTCGAGTCGAATTTAGAATTTCCGAGTTCGTATTTGGAATTTCCGCGAGATTCCATGAGAATCCCGTCTTAAGGCGAGTTTGACTTTCCTTGACTTTTTCCCTTCATATTCCACTCATACTCCTTAACCTATTTCATTCACTCAAACACCAAAAACTTTTCTTCCTCCTTAAGCAACCAAAACCTTGCCTCCCTCTTTGCTTTCAATCTTAGAATTCGCATAACTCCTTCGTTCTTTGATAGAATTCGCGTAAGTTCGTCTCACTCTTCTTCCCTTACCTTCCTCTATCCGTATTCATATTAAAAGTATCGTCTTTCTCGCTTTTCAAGCTTTCCGTCTTTCCCCAAGATGAATTTCATTCATCTTTTATGATCTATTTGTAGGTGGTGACCTCCAAGATCCCAACAAAGACTATTACCTTATTGAAGAGGAGCTTGGCGATTAGTAAAGACGCTTAAAGGTAACGGTGAAGGGTTACTCGGTATCATTTACGTGTTTTATATGCTTTATATGCTAGAAATCGTATTTAGAATATGATTAGAAACTTAGGAATCATGTTATGATTAATGAATGTTGTTATTTGATGAATGTTGATGATGAATATTGATTGTTGATAATTATTAGAAGTGAATTATGAGAATTGGAATTGTTTGGATTGTTGTTTATGGTTCGTAGGTGAAGGGGTGTTCCCAGCCGGTCGACCGGCCGCCGGTCTGACCACCGGCTGAGAACACTCCAGTAACATCATATGAATTTTGTATAAGGGGTGCTCTGTGCCGGCCCACCGGCCGCCGGTCCATCGACCGGCCTGGACCACCTCAGTAAGTGAAGTTTGGATTTTTGGTATTGTGCTCTGAGCCGGCCCACCGGCCGCCGGTGTGACACCCTCAAATTTGCGGAAAGAAAAAAAAATTATTTAAATACAT
>JAIUZE010015074.1:0-15136 GCA_022085475.1 Heliosperma pusillum | reverse complement strand
TAAGGATGTCGGGTTTTGAAATTGTTGTTACGTAATTGACTCGCGTTTAATAATTATTTTACGGTAAACGATTAAATATAAGTAACGATAAAGTTAATTAAACTAAATATCAAGATATTATGATATTGTAATGAAAAATAATGAAAATATCAAGGTCTAAGAGAGTAAGGAGTGCCGTGTGATGTTGAGCTTGTCGGGTCTGATTTCGAGCGTTTTGCGTAATTTTCGTTAACTGATCGATAAAGTGAATATCTAATTTTCGTTAACTGATCTAGATATTATTATTAGTTTAATCAAAACAATTAGAATATCTAATTGTGAGTGGAAAAAGATGACACGCGCGTGTGACTCATGCCAAAGTCGAGTTTCGAATTTGTTACGGGATTTACGATGACTCGAGAATAGTTAAATGATGTTCGGTTAAAAACCGTAAAAGTTATTCTTTAAATTCCAAATAACTTCAAAATAATTATATTAAATTATGATAAATCATAATAAATCTTAATAAAAATAAATTAAAAATATTATTTTTTTAAATAAAATTCCGGTCTTCAAACTTACAAGGCGAGTCGGGAAAAGTCAACGAAAGTCAAAGTCGACTTAAAAGTCGAGAAAAGTCAAAATGACTTAAAAGTTTAAGAAAAGTTTATGACGACTTAAAAGTCAAGAAAAGTCAATGACGACTTTAAAAAGTCAAGAAAAAGTCAAAGACGACTTAAAAGTCAAGAAAAGTCAAAGATGACTAAAAACAGTCTTTTCATGAAATCTCTCAGAAATTTCAAATACGAACGCGGAATTTCAAAATAAGACTCGGAACAAAAATTTCTATTTTAAAAACTTAAGTTCTACTGAAAAGTGTTAGTAAATATTTTTACTAGAAAAATTGGGTACTTTTCGGGTTGTTACACACTAGCTCTTGTTAAAGGCATGATAACTTCATTACGAAATGCAAACCTAAACACCAGCCTACGGCTGAAAAACTGACTACGGTCCAGTCACAAACAAACTCGGTCGAGTGCATCAATCCACTCGGCCGAGTCCAGACCACTCGATCGAGTACTATAGGTACTTGGTCGAGTACACAAAACACAGAAGTCAACCAAAATATACAGGGTCTTTTACTCGATCGAGTCCCTCACTCTCGGTCGAGTGTCGATACAGACTCGGTCGAGTCGCCAAAAAACATTATCTCTTTAAATATACAGGACATTATACTCGATCCAGTCCAAAAGTTTACTCGATCGAGTTCACCATACTCGGTCGAGTGGCATGAAAGTCCTAGACCTCTAATTAGACTCCTCTAATTAGTTCATTAAATTACATTAACTTAATGATTTAGGATCTAGTTATCATGCATGCAAATATAAAAGCATAAAAGAAAAGATAAGACGAAAACATCCTTACATGGGGTATTTTCGGTTCAATATGGGCACAATAATAACTCCTTCTTATTGTTCTTGAGCATGAAATTAATGGATGATCCTCCATAAAGCAACCTCCAAAGTATAAGGTCTCCTTCTTGTTGCACCCAAGATTAAACCCAAATAATCTTACCTTATTATTAACTAGATAATAAGTAAGATAAATACTACTAATATTATTGTATTACTACACTAGTAATATGGTATGAATATTAGTTTGCATGTGAGTTTTAGAGAGATGTTGGAGGTTTTAGAAAGAAGAAGAAAAATAAGCATGAAAATCAAGTTTTTGAAAATGAACAACAAGTGCTCATTATATGGCACTATGGCCGGCACACTCAAGCCCCAAAAATGGGTGATTTTCTTCTTATTTTATTCAAATGGATAATAGTAGTGTATGAAATTGTATATTGATCATGATCATGTGTCATACATGTCATAACATAAGGTGGAGTGTGGATTTAGTAAAGAATAAACATGATTGTTTTTCTACTAGCTAAAACCGGTCCACATGTGTCTTATATGGACCATTTTGATTTTTTTATATTTGTCCCACAAATACTAATTAATCATATGCTTAACTATCTTGCATAATTAAGTGTTAATTTGATCATATAACAATTATATGACTCAAATTAATAAACAATATGTACTTAACTTTTAAGTGATATTTTACCATTATATCAATATATAATGGGTCCCACAATGCCCAGTTAATTTATTTTACAACTCCTTGTAATATAATTAACTAATTACCTCTACCTCAAAATATATGCATAAACTCAACTAATTTAATAAATTAACGATTAATCATTAAATTAAATCTTATTTAATCGTATTAAAATAAGACGTAAAATTTATTCAGTCAGTTATCGTATAATTGACTAATAAACTTAAATGGAATGAGTTCCTAACTCAATTTCCAATAAATAACTCTCGTAACTTAAACGTACATATCAATTTCCAATAAATAACCACGGAGGACCCCACTTGCATGCCAAAGCCGTTCCGAGTCGAGGTAAGCCAAACCGAGGAAGGCCATGAAGTCACTAGAATAAACAATGAAGGAGAGACGATGTCGCGGGCGTGACTTGCATCTCATGGCCGTGATATGCCTTCACAAAGCGAAGAAACGCAAAGCAAAGCCGTCACGAGTGTGACATGATTGTCACGAGCATGACATGAAAGTCACGGGCGTGACCAAGCTGTCACGAGCGTGACTTGGCCCCCAGAAGTTTCCTTGTTTCTGCCATAAAAGTCACGGCCGTGACTCCCCTGCCCACTTTCGTTTTCCAAGACTGTCCCTCCTCTCTTTTGGACACCTTTGTATAACCCCACTTTGTAATAGTTTAGCCACGAAACCCTAGATCTGAAACTCCTTCTATGTTAATTACATTGGTTTAAGCTTAGTATTGGTTTAATTAGTCTTTGGATCTTGTTTTAGAGTTAGAACTTGGGTTGTAACCAAAGATTTGTGACTCAATCTTTGTTATTCTATCAAAGTTCTCAACTTTATCTTAAGATGGTATAATGTATTCCTTTTATCTTGTCTTTCATTAAATTTTCCTTTTAATCCTTGTTGTTTATTCATTGTTAATTAGAAAATGTTATTTGTTGTTTATTCTCTTATGCAATCCTTGGTTATTGTTGAAATCTATTTGAATATGTGTGAGTAGTAACTTTGCTAGGGTATGTGGGGGATTATGGGTCCAAGTATGAGTTAATATGAAGATTGTTGGGTATAAATGTTGATAAATTGTATTGTCTCCAACCTTTACTTATAACATGTTTGATGAAATGCTTGTGGGAACTTGCATGAATCTTTCTCTTGTTTCGAATGCCATAAGATCGACAGTCGTTGTTTTCATAGAACCGCTAGGTTGGCACATCGTATCTAGTATACACAATAGCTAGTTAGAGACGGTGTGAGGAGGAATTCTAAGACCGAAAGACTCAATTCGTTATTCCTATACTAGGCGACCCTTCGACTACGAGAACCAACTATCTTATTTGACTCATGCTACCCATATGAACCCACTCACCCTTGTCTTTCCTTTTATTGATCAATACTCGACTTTCTTACCTTAGATTCCTCTTAATTGTTATTTTCAATCGTTTTTATTTATTGTTTCTTAGTTTAGACAAAAAACCAAACTCAAATTACTTGTGACATGCAAATACTTAAGTAGACTTTTCATAGATCATATTGAACAACACACCGTCCCTGAGATCGATATCCGTACTTACGTACACCCCTTCTATACTTACAACAAAATGGCGTCGTTGCCAGGGACGGTGTTGTATGTTTAATTTGATTTTCTCTTGTTTACTTTAGTTTTTGCCTTTTTGTCTTGAGGAACTTAGTTCCTTGAGGCAATTTTCATCCTTTTCTTGTAGTTTTCTTGTATGCCCAGGCAAGGGCCTCCCAAAGATCAACCTTCTATTTATCCCGAGATCGAAAGAACCTTTAAAAGGCTTCGCAAAGTTTTCAAGACCGTGGATAAGAGCTCTAAGTCGAACCTGATTCCTACAACAGAGCCGTCTTTATCCTTGGGTAGTGCAGAAAGGGAAATATAAAACTTTTTAACGATCGAGGTGGAGATTGAGCATGCTAGGCTAGATAGATTGGAGGGTATTGTCTCGATAGTGGAGTTTGTGAACCCTTTTTGAAACCTAACAACCGAACCAATTCCCCACATACCAATCACACAACCAAGAATGCCTAAATTTTCCTCTCATTCTGTTCCCACAGAAGACACTCTTCCAAATATCACACCCGTACCACAAAACTTGACCGGCAACTTCATTACAAAAACCGCCTTTATCAAAATTGTGGAGAGAAATAAATTTGGAGGAATGCCAAGTGACGATCCTCGTCTTCACATGGAAACCTTTTGTGACTATTGCGATGCCATCTCTCAAACGGGACTAACCCAAGACCAAATTCGTTGGGTCTTGTTCACTTTTTCTCTAATAGGAGCGGCAAAACAATAGTTGAAAAGTATCAACAAGGTTCTTCAAGGGATCAATTATTGGAAGAAGTTGGCTCTAGGATTTTACCAAAAGGTCTATCCACAAGAGAAAACCAACATGCTAAGATCTCAAATTACCGGTTTCAAGCAACGAGATGAAGAAACTCTCTATGTGGCATGGGAACGATTCAAGGAGATAATAAGATCATGCCGCCATCATGGGCTTAAGTGAGTGGTTCTTGGTGCAAAAATTTTGGAATGGGTTGTATGAAGATGCAAAAGGGATCTTGAATTTGGGATCTAATAGGAGATTTACCGAGGTTGAAGATGATCAAACTTGGGCTAGGATAGAACAGATGGCGATCCATAACTCTCAATTTAGTAGGCCACGAAAAGATACTAGAGGAGGACTTCATGAGGTCGATTCCATCACTCAACTTAAAGCCGGTCTTGGAGCCCAATTGAGCTCCTACATGGAGGCCATGAACCTCAAGATGGATAAGCACATGGCTCTTGTCCAAAAATATCAAACCTCTTCTTCCCAACAACCTATGCAACAAGTGAATGCTCTAGTGATGGCACCAAATCTTCCTCAAGGAGTGTGTGAGTGTTGTGGGACCTATGGGCATGACTCTCAAGAGTGTAGAGGATCTGTTGAACAAGAAAAAGGCCTTCCAATCTTATAGACAAGGAACCTCTTACTCTAACTTCTATAATGAGAACACAAGAACCATCCAAACCTCTCATACAAAAGCCAGAATGTCCTAAACCCTCAACCACAACAACCATATGTTGCGCCACCCCTACGAAACAACCAACAAAACTTACAAAGACCACAATACAACCAAAATCAACCTTTTTACAACCAACAAAAATTCAATCAAAATTAACAACACAACCCACCCCCACAAAATCAACCTCCCATGAAACAACAAGTTGGGGACCAATCCTTTGACCTTCAAAAAGAGGTCCTCCAATTGCAAAAAGACAATCAAGCCAAAAAAAATATCATAATCAACAACATCATTCCACGCAACAAGATGCTTGAAACACAAGTAACTCAAACAGCATCGGGGAGTTCCTCTAGGCGGAAAGGTCAATTGCCTCCACAAGGTAACCCACCCAAGAAAGAAACCGCCAATGCCATAAAATTGAGGTGTGGAAAGCGTTATGAGGGTCCAAAGATGCCAAGTGAAGTTGATAATGGCGAGGGAGAGAAAGTTGTAGATGAGGTATTGGTTGAAAATGAATTCATTGAGTTGGATGACAAGGAAAAGGAGAATGTGGAGGAAACAAAAAGCAAGAAGGTTGAGGAACCTATAGTGATAAGGCTACCATTTCCTAGTTGACAAGCAAAGACCAATTTAGACAAGCAACTTGGCAAGTTCATAGACATTGTCAAAAACATGGAAGTTTCCATACCATTCACCGATCTAATCACCCCAATTCTCGCCTTTGCAAAATTCATGAAAATATATCCTCACAAGAAAAAAGTCCTTCAATGGAGTTGAAACCATGGCATATACCGGATAATTTAATGCCTTCCTAAAAAACCCCAATCCTCCAAAATTAAAAGATCCGGGTAGTTTCTCTATCCCATGCACTATAGGCTTCACACAAATTGACAAAGTCTTGTGTGACTTGGGAGCAAATGTCAGTGTGAAGCCTTATTTCGTATGTGAGAAGCTTGGTATGGGAGAACTCAAATGCACCAACATAACACTTCAAATGGCGGATCGACCTACAAAGCAACCTTTGGGTGTCTTGGAGGACTCAAATGCACCAACATAATTCTTCATTACAATGGATTTCATAGTTCTTGATATGGCAGAGGATTATCAAATCCCTATCAATCTTGGGAGACCGTTCTTGCACATTGCTGGGGCGGTAATTGATGTGAAACATGGGAAATTAACTCTTGAGGTGGAGGATGAAAATATCACATTCAACTTGCAAAGTGCTATGAAGTCTCCAAATCTTGGAGAATCATGTTACATGATCGACATTATCGATGCTTTCGTTGAAGAAGTTACACCTAGCTTCTTGATGAAAGACCCTTTGGAGGCAATCTTGACCATAAAATCAAGGGATGTCATAGGAGATCTACATGGGTTTGAATTTGACTTACTTGAAGCAACTTTGGAAGGAAAGAGCTTGATAAGGAGAAATTATTAAGACTTGAGTCTATCATCCAGGCTACTTGTGCGGTTAAGGTACAAACTCCTTCTCTTAAACCCCTTCCCTCAAACTTGATGTATGCTTATCTTGATGATTCCAAATGCAAACCCGTGATTTTGAATGTCCATCTTGATGATGTACAAGTAGATGCCGTGTTGTGTGTGTTGCGAAAACATGAGAGAGCTATAGGCTATAGCTTGGATGATTAGGAGGAAATTAGTCCCGAATTGTGCATGCATAGAATTCATATGGAAGATGACCACCAACCTAGGATGCAACCACAAAGGAGACTTATAACCCCGCCCTACAAGAAGTTGTCAAACGTAAGGTTATGAAACTACTTGACGTCGTATCATCTACCCAATTTCTTATTCTGATTGGGTTAGCCCTGTGCAAGTGGTGCCAAAGAAAGGTAGCACCTCGGTATTTAAGAATAATAAGAATGAATTGGTGCCTACTAGGGTGGTAACGGGGTAGAGAATGTGTATACACTATAGGAGGTTGGATGCCTCAACTAGGAAAGATCATTTCCCTCTCCCTTCATTTACCAACAACTTGAGACACTTTCCTCCAACAAGTACTTTATCTACCTTGATGGCTACTTGGGATTTTTCCAAGTCCCAATCGACCCAATTGACCAATCTAAAACTACCTTCACATGCCTTTTGATCGGACCTATCGCAAGTCCTGGTCAAAGATAATTACCCAGACTAGGCTAATAACAAATTAATGTAATTAGGGAAGTAGGGGTCGATCCTCAGGGAGATGGTGTTTCCTATAGGATGTGAAATGTCTTGCAATTGGGTCTTATCTAAGGAGTATCTGGGTTTTGGGGTTTTGGATTCTAAGTTAATAAAAAGCATCAACAAAATAAAAACAAGATAAAAATAGATCAAAATGAAAACAATGAAATAAATTACGAATTAACAATGATATAAAATATCTAGGGAAATAGGTTCACACATGTAGGTTAACATATTGATGAAATTGGATTTAGAACATGCAAATAATTCATTGTGAGTTCGTAAGAATGATGTGTTCATTACAATCATAGATCAGATGGTCTAGCAGGCTTTTAGGCAATTTACTAGGTCTTAATCTACCATGTCATGCTTTGTCTATTCAATTCACGTATTTCTACCTTGAAAAGAATTCCATTCTAGTCAATGATTTTGGCCAGAAATCGTTAACTATCGTTACAATCCAAACATGCATAGACACAACGTTTTAAAGGCACAATTTCTTTATCCAATTTTCATCTTTTAATTAACCTAAAATGGCTACCCTACACCCTAGAAAGGTGACTACTCACTCATAATAGTTTTTAGATCTAGAATGATTTCAACAATTAAAACTAGGCTAGACATGTTTATTGATTTTTGATATTATAAGATGATAATAAAAAATCTAAATCAACGATCTAATGAAATAAAATGATTACAACGGTATTTAAATTGAATCTAAGACAACATATAAAGAAAACAATGATCAAATAAAAAACATAAAGAACTTAAACAAAAGATAAAACAGAAAAACCTACATGACGATCAAATAGCGATAATGATGAAATATAAATATCCAAATAGAAATTTCCTTGCATATCTTTGACGATCCATGTATTACAATACTTGAATAATATAAAAGAACTAAGAACCAGAAGTTTTTATTACTTCTAAACTAGAAAAATAGGCATAAGATAAGATGGAGATCTAAACATAAACGGAGAAATATAAAAGACGATTTTTAAGGGAAAATGGAGGCTAGGGTTTCTAAGACTAATCTAGGGTTATGTAAAGAGAGAAGTGAGTAGAGATGTGTGCTGAAACACTCCTTATATAGGCTAGGTTTCGTGGGAAAGGGGTCATGCATTCATCACATAGGACAAAAAGGAGGAAGTCCAAGCATTTGCTCGGATCAGGAGACATACCCGATCGGGTTTACCACTTACCCGATCGGGTATGTGGTGTTCTTCACTCTTTTCAATTAGTGAACCTTCTTGGAGTGCCTTTGACTTGGTCAAGCTCGCTTCTCAAATCGTTGGGTTCTAGGCAAATGCCCAAAAATATAGAAAAAGGGCGTAGAAACGTCACTTTCCCTACAAAACAGGTTAAAACATGGAATTCGCCTAGAAGACGATATTAGCTTACAAAATGGCTTAACAAAGCACAAATGACATACAAAACCGAGCTAAATTGGGGATTAAAATCATACAAATATTCACTTATCAAACTCCCCCAAGCTAAACCCTTGCTTGTCCTCAAGCAAGCACAAAAAACATAACTAGGACAAGGGTTGCGAGCATTGGCTACTACACCATCAAGAAACAAATGTCAACATAAAGCTTTTGGAAACATAATGAATCATAACTAAAAAACAACGTGGGCAAGAATGATACATAAACATGGCTGAGATTTACATAACGGCGTAGCACAAAGAATTTCACTTTAGATTTTCGGCTCTTGCATCATCTTTTGACAGGTGGACTCTCACGGCACACTCGAACACTCATTGTATGTAAAAGGTGATTTCTTTATATGTAAATGTTTTTGAGACACTCACCTATCTACGACTCATGAAAATGTGTCCGCAGCCTAATATGGTAAACAATTCAAATTACAAGTCAATGATCACAATGCACACAGAAAAGATGCTGGAAGAATAGGAAGAAGGCTTTCGGATATGGGTGAATGGTGGACAAACAGTTATGGTTACTGTGAAGTTTTAAACAAGCTAGCAACTAACCAATGATAAATGGATACTCAATCCAAACTTACAATCAATTTCCCAGAAGATGGATAATGAATCCAAAAGCAACAAATTGGCTTATTACACACGAAACACAAGGGTAAACTCCTTCTGAATATTGACTTGACACAAGGGTAAACTCCCCGGCAACGGCGCCAAAATTTGATCAGGTCTGTCGCAAGCCCGTGCAAAGATAATTACCCAGACTAGGCTAACAACAAATTAATGCAGTTAGGTAAGTAGGGGTTGATCCTCAGGGAGATGGTGTGTCCTATGGATTGTGAGTTAATTTCAATTGGATTTTGTCTAAACGAGTATCTGGGTTTTGGGGTTTTGGATTCTAAATTAATAAAAAGCATAAACAAAATAAAAAGAAGATAAAAACATATCAAAATGAAAACAATGAAATTAATTACGAATTAACAATGATATAAAAGATCTAGGGAAATAGGTTCACACATGTAGGTTAACATATTGATGAAATTGGATTTGGAATAATGCAAATAATTCATTGTGAATTCGTAAGAATGTTGTGTTCATTACAATCATAGACCAGATGGTCTAGCAGGCTTTTAGGCGATTTACTAGGTCTGATCTACCATGTCATTCTTTGTCTATTCAATTCACGTATTTCTACCTTGGAAAAGAATTCCATTTTAGTCAATAATTTTGGCCAGAAATCGTTAACCATCATTACAATCCAAACATGCATAGACACAGCATTTTAAAGGCACAATTTCTTTATCCGATTTTCATCTTTTAATTAACCTAACATGGCTACCCTACACCCTAGAAAGGTGACTACTCACTCATAATAGTATTTAGATCTAGATTGATTTCAACAATTAAAACTAGGGTAGACATGTTTATTGATTTTTGATATTATAAGATGATAATAACAATTCTAAATCAACGATCTAATGAAATAAAATGATTATAAAGGTATTTAAATTGAATCTAAGACAAAATGTATAGAAAACAATGATCAAATAAAAAACATAAAGAACTTAAACAAAAGATAAAACAGAAATACCTACATGACGATCAAATAACGATAATGATGAAATATAAATATCCAAATAGAAATTTCCTTCCATATCTTTGACAATACATGTATTACAATACTTGAATAATATAAAAGAACTAAGAACCAGAAGTTTTTATTATTTCTAAACTAGAAAAATAGGCATAAGAGAAGATGGAGATCTAAACATAAAAGGAGAAATGTAAAAGACGATTTTTAAGGGAAAATGGAGGCGAGGGTTTCTAAGACTAATCTATGGTTATGTAAGAGAGAAGTGATTAGAGGTGTGTGCTGAAACACTCCTTATATAGGCTAGGTTTCGGGGGAAAGGGGTCATGCATTCATCACATAGGACAAAAAGGAGGAAGTCCAAGCATTTGCTCGGATCAGGAGACATACCCGATCGGGTTTACCACTTACCCGATCGGGTATGTAAACCCGATCGGGTATGTGGTGTTCTTCACTCTTTGACTTTGGTTTCATCTCCCTTGGTGAATAACTTGACTTTCATTGACCCCATTGACTTTTTGAGTCGGGTTTGTTGATAGGGTTTGATGTAAAATGATGATTTCTTCGCCTAACTGATCGATCTTCTGACAACTGCAAAATCGTCTTTGCTTCTTCTTTCTTTTCAATTAGTGAACCTTCTTGGAGTGCCTTTGACTTGGTCAATCTCGCTTCTCAAATCGTCGGGTTCTAGGCAAATGCTCAGAAATATAGAAAAAGGGCGTAGAAACGTCACATTTCCTACAAAACAGGTTAAAACATGGAATTCGCCTAGAAGACGATATTAGCTCACAAAATGGCGTAACAAAGCACAAATTACATACAAAACCGTGCTAAATTTGGGATTAAAATCTTACAAATATTCACTTATCAGGGATCAGTTGATCACCGCCGTCATACGATAATAACGTCAAATTCTAGTCAGCTGAGCGTTACCGATTTACGTTAATGTACTGACGTGGAGTATCAAAATATACTAATCATACCATGTATATTCCAAATGAGTTTCATTATATAAATGCACTATTGTGGAGGAAACTTACTCCAACAATTTCCCACTTGTGCGCTACAAGTTGTGTATGCAGCAACACTATTGCGAAGGTTTCCTCCTCCTACAATATCTCCTACTTGTCTCGACAAGTTGTGTGCTACTGATTCTCTTGTCTCTTTTGTGTCACATCCTCCCACTCATCGCAAGGTGTCTTACAGGTCGCACTTGCGATTGAAAATTATAAATTGAGTGGTTTTCTCGATCTGAGAGAGTAACTGTCTGGCTGGAAAATATACCAGAGATCTCTTCCGAGCGTGGCCACGCATTTCCAGTTAATACTCCTCGAGTGGCCCGAAGATGTTAATATCCAACGTGGGTGGACAATTCCTGTTGACCCATCTTACACTGTATAATGCAGATCACCATGACCTAGAAGATGCCCATCGGCCTCCTTTCACGGTACGACCTAGGACAAAAACCAAAGTCAATCGGAAACTACATCGACTCACGTAAATGGTCGCCAGTCTAAGGAATTGACTCATCAGAATAAAATAGAAATACTCGCCACGACCAGGCTTTAACAATTTTGATAAAGGACTCTATTATGGTCACTGCCCGACAGAGTGTCTCCACAATCTGTCTATGTAAACGACCAGTCATCTCCATGACCCTATGGTGTTGAACCAACCATCGATCGACTTACAATCTAGTCATTTGGAGACGTCACCTCAAATGAATGACTAGGGACCAAACACTAAGTTCATCCTATTCACTTGAATTGGGTTCATCCTTTCTTTCAACCAATTCGGATAAACAAAGTATTAAAATTTAGTCAAACTCCATTTCCGTTTGTGAAATCCGCAATGATTAACTGCCTGGAACACTTCCAGCGGATACATGACTTTTAAAATTCGGAATGTCACTTCTACTTGGAATCTTTCCAATAGTCCTTTCTGCTTTGTACTCTTCTATAAAACACAGCCAATTCGTGATTTCAAATCACTTTTATCAGTTTGGAAACTGAAGTCTGTGTAACCCCTTACACACAACTCTCTGTAAACTCCAACACATGGAACATATCGTAAGTCCTTCGCAAGTACTTAAGGATGTTCTTTATGCCTATCAAATGACTCACACTTGGATTTGATTGCAAATGATTCGTCATGCTCAAAGCATACGAAATGTCGGATTGAGTATACATCACAGCGTATATAATTGATCCCGCAGCGGAAGCAAAAAGAATCAATTATCATGTGTTCAACTTTCTTGACTAGTCAAAGATTTTATCAATATAAGAATTTTGACTCAACGCTAATATCCTTTTAGATTTATCTTCATAAATCAAGATATCTAAGAGATGTATTCTACTTTTCAAAAATCTTCCACCATCTAAAATGATCAATATGTCTCCACATATAAGACTGATGAAAACCAGATTACTCCAACTAAACTTCATGTATCAACATTGTAACAACCCGAAAAGTACTCAATTTTTCTAGTAAAAATATTTACTAACACTTTTCAGCAGACTTAAGTTTTTAAAATAGAAATTTTTGTTCCGAGTCGTATTTTGAAATTCCGAGTTCGTATTTGGAATTTCTGAGAGATTTCATGAAAATCCCGTTTTTAGTCATCTTTGACTTTGCTTGACTTTTAAGTCGTCTTTGACTTTTCTTGACTTTTTAAAGTCGTCATTGACTTTTCTTGACTTTTAAGTCGTCATAAACTTTTCTTGACTTTTAAGTCATCTTTTGACTTTTCTTGACTTTCAGTCAACTTTAACTTTCGTTGACTTTTTCCCGACTCGACTTGTAAGTTTGAAGACCGAAATTTTTTTAAAAAAAATAATATTTTTAATTTATTTTTATTAAGATTTATTAAGATTTATCATAATTTAATATAATTATTTTGAATTTATTCGGAATTTAAAGAATAACTTTTACGGTTTTTAACCGAACGTCATTTAAATATTCCCGAATCATCGTAAATCCCGAAACAAAACCGAAACTCGACTTTGGCATGAGTCACACGCCCATGTCATCGTTTTCCACTCACAATTAGATATTTTAATTGTTTTGATTAAAATAATAATAATATCTAGATATTTATTAACTTTATCGATCAGTTAACGAAAATTACGCAAATCGTTTACAAAACTGACCCGATAATCACAAAGCCACACGGCTCTCCTACCCTCTAATAGGGCTTGATATTTTCATTACTTTTGATTACAATATCATAATATCTAGATATTTAGTGTAATTAACTTAATATAGAATTATATTTAATCGATTACCGTAAAATAATTATTAAACCTGAGTCAATTACGTAACAACAATTTCAAAACCCGACTCTTTATTTTCCCTATAATTACACGGCACCCACACACCCTCTTTACTCACTAACAACTTTTCATTTTACAATAAATCAAATTATCACTTTCTTTAATCGTTCTTGAGCGTTCTTCGTGTTCTTCATCCGTTCTTCGTCGTTCTTGAGCAAAATCATCATAAAACCTTCATTTCTTAATTAAATCCGTCCTAACTTATATTTATAGAATCTCCTCTTCGCTCTCCATCTTCAAGTACGGTTTAATTTCAAATCCGACAAAATCGTTTTCAACATTTAAGTATGGAAAATCAAGTTTAAGTTCTAATAATGTTTTTCTTGTCATTTCTTATAGGGGAAGATTTTGAAGACGAGTTTGGAGACTCGTATATTTTGGGTGAGGATTAGTAGGAGGGTTTCTTGGTTTATACTTCTTATTTTGGTCCTAATTAACTTGTCTAGCTAAGGTAACAATTCCGATTTACTCGACGAAATAATGTCACATAGCTTTTGTTTCTTTTATTTTTGGTTCATCTTTTGTTTTTGGTCATGTTATTATGATTTATGGTTTTTAGTAGTAACATGATAATTAGTAATGATTTTCATGTTGTATGGTATTTTTAATATGTTAGTGTTCTTGATGAATTTGGATGATGGTTCATAATAATGATTTTTGTATGATGGTTGTTTGATAATTAAAATATGTTGGAATTAATTTGGGTGTGATTGTTGGTTGAACCGTGTAGGGGTTGTTTAGGGGGGGCTGTGAACCGGACCAAACCAGCCGGTCCAGGCCGGTTCAGACCCGGTCTGGGTTGGTCCATGGTGGGTCCGGGTTTTGGTCTTTGGGTTGTGTCGATGGTTGATTGTTATGTTGTTGTTTTGACGGGTTTTAATTATGTTAAGCATGCGGGAAATAATTAGAAACGGTTTTTAGTAAAATCGTTAAAAAGGCCAAAACAGCCCAAAACCAGGCCGTGGGGCCCAGTCCAGGCCCATGTGTGTCTCGGCCCAAAATCAGCCCGTGGGTCCCACTTTGGGATTTGTGACGGTTTTTGAGTTATCGTCATTTTATCGTGTTTTGTAATATTTAACAAGTGGGAGATTTTTAATAAGTAAATTATTTAATTAAAAGTATTTTTCATAAAAGTATTATTTCTCACATGTTAGAAATTATAATACGAGATCAAAGTTTATTTTGATATCCTTTAAGTCAAGCGGGGGGTTACGTAAGATTTAATAATTCACATGTTAGAAGTTTTTTATAAATAACATGTAATGAATATGTTGATTTTATGTTCAAGTCTATGTGGAAAAGACTCTGTTTCTAGCCGGTTTGACCAAACGGGTTTGGTCAAACTAAGATCTAGTCAGCCCCGTTTTGACTGATGACCCGTCGCGGGACTCGGGTCGGGGATTTGTATTCAAGTAAGGTTGTATTTAATTAATGAATTAGCCTTAGGAGATATGA
>JAIUZE010015067.1:0-22970 GCA_022085475.1 Heliosperma pusillum | reverse complement strand
AGCTTATTTTTCAATTATGCGATAATTGACTAATAAATTTATATCTTATTTTAATACGATTAATAAGATTTAACTTAGTAATTAATCGTTAAATTACTAAATTAGTTGAGGTTTTGAGATAGAGGTAATTAGTTAATTATATTTACAAGGAGTTGTAAAATAAATTAACTAAGCATTGGGGGACCCATTATATATTGATATAATGGTAAATTATTACTTAAAATGTTAAGTACATATTATTTATTTAATTGAGGCATATAATTGTTATATGATCAAATTAACACTTAATTATACAAGATAATTAACCATATGATCAATAAGTATTTGTAAGACAAATATCAAAAATCAAAATGGACCAAACTAAGCCCATTGTGGCCGGTTGGCTAGTAGTTACATGGTGATGATTTTGTTCTTATTTTTACTCTTTATTTACTTTATGAAAGTGACATAACAAGTAGTAAACAATCATCACTTGTTCTACAACACTCCACTCTAATGCATGTGATCAAATGAACAAAATAAGAGTCCTTATTTGGACAATATGGACCGGCCAAAAGGCCTATAAAATGAGCACTTGTGTTCATTTTATAACTACTTCATTTTGTGCTTTGTATTCTTACTTCTCTCAAAACCTCATATTCTTACTAAAACTCTCAAACACTAATATTTACTAAGTATTACTAGTGTAGTAATATAGTCATAATATTAGTAGAATAATATCTATCTTATTATCTAGTTAATAATAAGGGTAGATTATTTGGGTTAATCTTGGTGCAACTTAGAGGAGATCTTCTATTTTGGGGATTATTTGTATTCATCCATATTATTAGCTCAAGAACAACAAGAAGGAGTTCTTGTTGTGCCCTTATATTTTCCATATCAATGTGAGGAAATTTCTTCTCTTATATAAATGTCTTTATATTTGCATGCATGTTACATAGATCATTATAAACTAAATTAAAAAGTAATTTAGTAAATAATTAGAGGAGTCTAATTAAGTTCTATGGACTATCAGATCTTACCTAGTTAAAATACCATGTTAGGTGGCGCAATTGGAATAACTGACTTAGACAGGAAAATTTTTTAAACCCAACTAACCTTGACCAACTTACAAAAGTACTACCTCTAGGCGACGCATACAACACGTGCATCACAGACGACATGCAAACCCACACAGTTTAAACTGTTCCTTTAAAAAAGCATTAATTTTATTTGCAATTTAATGTATGTGTTTTCATTAATTGTATACTCGTCATTAATTTTGGGTTTTTTATATGGTACCCTCTTTTTTTTTCGTATACTACTTGGTTCCCCTCTTTTGTTAAAAATCTACATGGTACCCCTAAACTTAATGAAAACCTCACAAATATCCAAAATGCACTAATCTGCATCTTTTAAACGTTTATATTCTGCACTTTTTATTCATCTATTGAAAATAGTTTGTCATACCATTAACATAAATATCGTTTACTCAATCATAAACATATCTTATCTGTAAAATTTAACTGTTTTAAAACTCAATTTTTAGTAGGATGGTTATATTAAGTATTATTTATTAAATTTAGGGGTATTAGTGATAATTTTAAAAAACGAGGGGTACCACTTAAAATTCGAAAAAACACAACGATGCCATGTTGAAAAACCCATAATTTTAATTGCATTTTGAAAGTAATAAAATTCACATTGTCATGTTCCTTATGTCCTTACAAGCTCTTGTTTTGACCTCTATTTCTTTGCATATTTGAACCAACTACGGCAACGGTTTGAATTTCCATTAACTAGTAAATACCTAGTCAATCCTCCAAAAGGATATAAACATCATTCTTTCTACATTTTATAAAAATAACACTACAAAACGAACGCGGGAAACTGACGGACAAAATCCGTCAGTAACAATGAAAATCCGTCAGTAATGCTCACTACTGACGGAATTTCCGTCAGTATCACGCGTCAGTTCAATTGGTAACGAAAAAATCACTTCTGACGGATTTTCCGTCCGTATTTGAAACTACTGACGACTTACTGACGGACAGTTCGTCAGTCAACTCAATTTGAAAGTCAACATAATATTGACTTTACTGACGAAAACTGACGGAAAATCCGTCAGAATAGTCAAGATTGACTTGACGTACTGACGGAAATTCCGTCAGGAAAGTCAAGATTATCTTGACTATTCTGACGGAATTTCCTACAGTAAGTCAAGTCAATCTTGACTATCCTGACGGATTTTCCGTCAGTTTTCGTCAGTCAATTTTGACTTCCCTGACGGAAATTCCGTCAGTACTTAAAAGAGTAGTGGCTGGATATAGCAGCCTGCTGTCCAGCCACAATGCGTTTTTTTGCATTGTTTTAAACGTTGAAAATTTCAACAAAACCTGAAATACAGAAAATACATACGTTCACCGCAAAGCGGTAATTCATACTCACATCGACCGCACGGTCGGAAATCAACAAAAGGCGATAAAAATAAAGGTGAAGACCGATGGAAATTGGAAAAAGAATTCATTACATAAAATCAAAAAACAAATTCATACAACTTGGGGATTTACAAGCTTACAAATTCAACTGTTCCTAACTTAGGTAAATTAAACATTACTAACCTAAGGGGGTAACGGGAGGTACTCCAAAACTGTGTCCGTCGTCCGCGTTGTCATCTCTTGGACGTGGAGGAGGGAAGTTGTTGCACAAGTCCGGGGGAAGAAATCTCATCATAGCCGCTTGCATGGCAGCCATTTGCGCGGCTTGGTGATCCATTTGTTGTTGATTGGCCCGTACTTGTGCTTCAAGGGCAAGTCGGGCGGCTCTCTCATGTTCTCGTTCATTCGCAAGTGCATTCAATTGTTCCTTCATTTGAGTATTCTGAGTTGCGAATTGGGTAATGGCTACTATCCTACGTCAATTAAAGACAAAAAAGTGATTAAGACGGAGGGCGAAATTAAATTAACAACAAAAATTTCATTAACAAAAAAAGTAATGGCTACTATCCTACGTCAATTAAAGACAAACAAATGATTAAGACGGAGGGCGAAATTAAAATAAAGACAAATATAATACCTAAGGATGAAAATAAACAAAGAAAGCGGCGACAAGATGCGGCGGCGACAAGCAGTGACGGCGACAAGTAGCGGCGGTCGACGGTCGGAGGTAGCTAGTGGTGGTCGTCGGATCTACAACAAACAACTAATAAAGAACATATAAATTAACAAAATGAGAAAAGAAAGAGATTGAAATAGTTAATTAAACTTACCAAGGATGTGGTGGTCGGAAAGTAGTCGCCGGAGGAAGTTAGTCGGTGGTAGAGATGAAGCCGGTGGTCGGAAAGTGGATTAAATTGATTTGGGGGTTAGGTTTTGGGGAAAATGAAGAAGAAATAAATGACGGGCTGATTCTTCGATTTCAGCATAAAAAGAAACTTTCTGACGGAAATTCCGTCAGGAATCCGTCGGTTTAGCGAGATATCCGAGAACTTTTCTGACGGAATTTCCGTCAGAACCTATGTTTGACTGGGCTGTATTTGACTGCATTATTAGTTGCTTCTGACGGAAAATCCGTCAGTGTAATGGACAATTACTGACGGAAAATCCGTCAGTATTAGAAATTTCTGACGGAAAAACCATCAGTACCCGTAAGTGAATTTTACCGCCTTTGACTTAGTCAACGCGCCATTTTTCACTGACGGTTACTGACGGATAATCCGTCAGTTTTATTTTTCCGTCAGTATTCCGTCAGTAGTCCGTCAGTCATAAAAAATCACTGACGGAATTTTTTTTCCGTCAGCAAAACCGTCAGTTTCCCGTGTTTTCGTTGTAGTGTAAGGGAGAGTACATTTACTCAAACTTGAAATAAAATTGAAGGAACAACAATAGTTCTAAACATAAAATTAATTTTTATTTATAAATAGTAGTAATACTCCAAATAATAACAAAATCACACTAACACAAATAATAAACACTTAGTTTGGTAATCAGATTTCTAAATTAATTTACCACTTTATTACACAATATTCTACCTCATAAATAATATTGTAAATATACAAGCTCATTCCAAGTCATCCATGTTCCCTTTTCCATTGTCGTTTTTGTCATTTTTCCTATCTTGTTGTCGAGGTGGTCACTCTTGCAATATTCTTAAGTAAATGATCAACAATGTTTCTCGAGGTCTAACATTTCCATTTCTATCAAACAACATTTTTTATGAGCGAGGGACTCTTTTAGGTTTCTTCTTAGGATGCACGACGATGAATCATGTTTCTTCTTCTACCTCGATCAAGAATTTCGCATTTTGTCGAGCTAGCCGTGCTTTTTGAAGTCGCTTTTTGAAGTCAAATGGTTCATGCCTCCTATGCATTTCATGCACTTTGGGAGTATAATACTTTCACCACTGCGCATACAATGAAGACACCCAGTGCGCCGGGTCCATCAATAAACCTAATCTCAGCTCATTGCACTAGTGATTGTTGATGTGCCAGTTTCATACCATCTTTAATTTATCGACCCAAATATTAGCTATATTAGCCTTTATATATGTTATTTACAGTTATTTTATCTCATTATTGCATTTAGGTAGCTGCTGCATTTAGGCCCCGTTCTTTTGGGTCGAATTTTGCTTAACTTTTCTGAACTGAACTTATAGGAGCTGAGCTTTTCAACTGAACTTATAGGAGCTGAAATTTTCTAAACTTATAGGACCTGAACTTATAAGAGCTGAACTTATAAGAGCTGAACTCTTCTGAACTGAATTTATAGGAGCTAAAACTTATTTAACTTAATTTATAGAATATGAAGTTAACATAAATTAATTTAACCTAACTTTATTAATATTATTATTACACCTTTTAAAGCTATTATTAAAAAATATATATATTTGGTGTAAAATACAAAAATAAGATACTAAAATTTTCTCTTTATATATATATTATGTTACACTTATTACATCTTTTTTTTTGTAATAATCTATTTTCATTTAATCCTTTTCCCTTCTCTTCCCTTTTCATCTTCATCTTTTTTGCCAAATATTTGTCTTAATAAATATAGTTGTACATCTAACCCAAAGATTGGTGTTATTTAAAAAATTCTAGGACGCTAAATATATAATGACCATCAATTTGACTTGAAGGCATATATAAATAAATGGCATATAATTGGTTAATTTAACTTGAAGGCATATATAAATAAATGGCATATATAAATAACGTGAAACGATATCACAATGTGAGATAATCCTAATATATGAAAAGATAACGCATATATTAGCATTAAATAAATAGCTTATTTTACATATAAAAGTGGATCGTCTTACGGAATTGTTTTATTTTATAAATCACTTTAATTTTAATTGATAAGTTGTTAACAGGTCTAACATAAATAATTTTATATAATTTAAGTTAAAGTTGTCGAAACAGTTCTAAGCTGAACTTATAGGAGATTAACTGAGCTTATAAGAGTTGAACTTAACTTAAATGAGCTCAACTGAACTGAACTTAATTTTGCTGAACTTTTCTGAACTGAACTTATAAAACTGAACTGAACTTAAATGGGGTGACTTTAAGTCCAAAAGAACAGGGCCTTAATCTATGTGTTTCTACGCAAATTTGATATAATGTGTAGACGCCGTGATCAAAAATCGCATTCCAAGTTTGGGAAGTGACTTGGACATTTCTACACTTATGTTTTGGACTAAATTCATGTCAAATAATGGGTAAGAAGATTCAAAAGCTTTTGGGTTAAAGAAAGGTCAAGGCCAATGATCAAGATAAGAGCGCATAAGCAAATGAAGAAGAGGAAGCGTCGAAAAACAAAAGCCACTTGACATGGCAATGCCGCATGGCACGGTAAATGGGGCTGACTACGTAACCGCGTGGAGATGTTGTTGATAACCTTGCATATACTTACCTACCTTTGAGTCATTAGAAACACTAAAAACAAGTTCCAATATATAGGTTGGTTACTTTTTGTATGGAAGACTAACTTACTCATCTTGGGCGAAGGAATTGAAGCAAATGAAATAGTATTTTGCAAGACTCTTTACTATATATATTTATCTCTTGAATATTGATTTATATTCACAATTTACTATTTGATTATTGACAATTCTTACTTGTTTTATCACCTAGATTGTCTTATCTCTAATCTATTGTTAGTTTAGGAACTTCAATATCGTGTTCACTTGTCTAGACATTGATAACAACTATAGTTCTTCAATTGTATGCTTTTTATCGTTGTTGAATTGTAGGAGGATATTAATCATATAAATTAAAGTGTAGAACAACTTGTGTATGCATTTGTTCATCTTTGTTGGTTTCTTTAGTTATAATCTATGACATGATTGAATTTGGATACGCTTGAAATATTAAGGAGAAGTAGAAACATATGTTTTCACAACTAAGTATTTAGGAAGAGTTATAGTTTAAAAGAGTCAATGATCAAACCTAACTAGGTTGTGGAAATTGTAAGACCCAGGACCTTTTTATAATTTGATTTTACTGCAATCTTTTAATTTTTTACTTTGTTAGAGTTGCACTCAAAACCACAAATACCCCCCAAATTGTTTACCTTACACCTATGTACTTACATAACGCATGTTAAACATAGACTTTTATTTTAGGATTGACACCTATATTCTCTTGATATTGTTAGAATTAGTAGCGGATTATAAATAGTGAATTTGGAGGCTTACGACAAGCCTAGCCAAAATTTGGCACCATTGCCGGGCAAGGCAATTGTTTTGATGTGCTTGTGTAAGTATTTCTCGTGTCTTGGAATTCAAAGAATTTACTTCTATTTCCCCTAACATGAGCATGAATTATTTCACTATTACTTTGAATGGCACAAAGAGTATTTGATAAAAACACCCATATCTATGCAAGAGTATTGATATTTGGATTTGGCATTTACCATAATTTAACCCGAGGTAGTCAATTTAATTTGCTTGTCAAAAGTGTGGGTGGATTTTTCGAGTTAAGGCATGAAAATAATAGGACGTATTTCATCTTTTGGTTGAGAATTCTCGACAATTAGAAATGAATAGTTCAAGTCTTAATGTTGTTCCTTGTTTTAACAACTCACTGAACTTTGAGTAGAGTTCAAGTGATAATATGTACGACATTATTTACCCTACTTTCCTTTCCCTCGATGTGAATTCTCCAATTTATGATCAACGAGAGAGTCATGACTTTGATATGTTCTCTTTTTCTTATAGTGAATCCAAAGTAGATTTTACCTACCTCCGCAATTTGATGACGACTCTTTGGTCGGTAACTCGGTTTATATCTTATGGGATTTAGATGTCACTTTTTCTAGGAGTGGGGAAAAAAGCAACTTGATTAAGATGACCCAATTTCATAAATATCCTTACCGAGAATATGTGATAATTTTTAAAATACCTAAATCACATGGTGATTATGTTCTACATGCTTATATCATATTAGTTGTGTATGGTTTATCTTTTATTATAACTTGTTCTAATGTCTTGACCACCTCTTTTACTAGCTTGATGATCTTCTACAAAGAGATTTTTTCACTCTTAAATGAATAATATTTTCCTTATTGCAGGGGTAGCGTTGTGTGACCTCATACTTGGTCCTTAAGCTTGTATATGCGTTGTGCGGGACGTTAAACCAGCGCTTATGGGAGGCAACCCGATTTAAATGTTTTAATGCATGCATTTAGTTTTAATAAAGTAGTTTGAGTCTACCAATTGATGCTAAATAGATAATGATGAGAGCGCATTTGCAAGTTTGGATGCTCTCTTTTGTTCGGTCATTACTACACCAGCCCTTTTCTTTTTCTCCCATCCCTTGTTTTTTTATTGATGCTAAATAGATAATGATGAGAGCGCATTTGCAAGTATGGGAGGAAGGGTTTGATCTTATTGTTATGGACTATAGTTCCATTTTTGTTACATTTAGTCATTTACTTGCTTTTTAGTAATAAACATACAAAATCACCTCTCCTGAATTTAGTCATGTAGTTGCATTTTTGTTACATTTAGTCACTTGTGCCCATTTTAACGACTTAAGTTCAACACGCGGCCACCTTGGACTCCTAGTCGTGTGAAAAGGCCATTGATTGTCATGATTGTCATGATTGTGAAGGGTGATCAACATATCCTCTACTAAAAAAAATCACAAAAAAAAACAAATAAACTGGATTGTTCTCATGTTGTGAATGGGTATGAGAAGCTATGTTTCCAAGAGTCATGCTATTTTGGCTCTATAATTAAAGAAGTTGTGTTTAAGTGCAAAAATATGTCTATAAAGTTGAAACTCTTATCTTTACATATTGTCATCACATGCTTCTTCTCAAATTCACTAAGGACTGAGTCTCATGGTAGGCTATAGGATGGCGAGTATGTAGCTTAATTCGTTGTTGTCACTTACAGTTTGGATCCAAAGAGTCGATTCTCGAGGTGGAACAAAGGGTGATTTTAACGAATTGACAATGGAGTGACACATCTTCCAAATCAATATAGTTCATAAAGTTTCCAACTGAAATCAAGTGTTTCCATACCAAAGTAATTTATATTGTGCTTAAACGAACAAATCTACCCAAATAAATTTCCTCCATGTTGATTGATTGAACTTTGAGGAATGGTTGTGGCGGGGTTTAGTGTCTAATAACCTAATAGGCTTGCAAAGCACTCGATGTTGAACGTGATGCTTGTCAGACCCAACTTGAGTGTCCCATGCATCTGTTACAGTCTCCTAAATTTTCAATTGAACTTGCATTTCTGTATTAGAATTTGTTAAATTGTGATTGAAAGTGTGACACTGTTTTTAGTCTAGTTGAGCTTACTCGATGGTCCAGTACGATCTAAGTGTAGAGAAATTTGATTTGATAGTATTATGCCAACTTTACCACCCTAATAAATCTTAGCTACTTTAGCCTCTATATATGTAATTTTTAGTTATTTGAGCTCATTAATGCATTTAGGTATTAGTTGCACTTTATGGATATGTTTCTACGCAAACTCGACTTAATGTACAGGTATTGTGATCAAAAATCACAAGTTAAGGCTCAAACATCGACAGATGAAGAAGAGGAAGCATCGAAGAACAAAACCCGCTTGGCGGGATAAGTGGGGCTGCCCACCTAGCCGCATCGTGCGACTCGACATAGGATTCATGCAACTCTTCTAATTCTATTTTATTTCGGCAATTATATTAAAGGCATTGTGAGACTTGATAAAGATGCTATTTTAACACCTATTGAAGGAGATTTTGTTGATAGCTTTCCATGTACTTACCTACCTTTGAATCATTAGAGACATTAAACAAGTTCGAATTTATACTTTGTTTATTTTTTGTATGGAAGGCTAATTCCTCATCTTGGGTCAAACAATTGCAAAAAGCAAATAGTATTTTGTAAGACTCTTTATTCTATATTTTCATCTCGTGAACAATGATCTATTTTCTCAATATACTATTATATATAGTTATTGATAGTTCTTGCTTGTTTGATCACCTATTTATTTTATCTCTAATCTATTGCTAGTTAAGAAATTTGAATATTTTCTTCACTTGTCTAGACATTGGTAGCAACTATAGTTCATCAATTGTATGATTTTCAACGTTGCTGATTTAATTGTAGGAGGATATTAATCATATGAATTAAAGTTTAGAGCCGCTTGTGGATGTATTAGTAATAATCTATGGTATGATTGAATGTAGATATGTTTGGACTAGATTATCATCACCATAAGGGTTGTTTATGTGCGCTTTTCGCAATGAATGTCTAAAATTAAGGAGGAGTAGAAACATATGTTTTCACAAGTAAGTATTTAAGAGTAATTCAAGTCTAAAAGAACCAATGATCAAAGCTAGATAATTTGTGATTATTGTAAGACGCAAGAACTTTTTGCAATTTGATTTTACTGGAACCTTTTATTATTGTACTCACTTAGACTTGTATTTCAAAACCAAACAAACCCCCCCCCCCCCCCCCCCCCCCCCCTAAATTGGTTACATTAAACCTACTTACATAAAACACATTTAACATAGACCTTTTTTGTGGGATTGAACCCTATTTACTTTAGCTATTTTTAGATTTACTAGTGGATTATAAATACTGAATTTGGATGCTCACGACAAACCTAGCCAATTATCGTGGGCCCTTGTTGTACGGTGTCTAATTTCAGGATTTTCTTCTTCAGTCACACTTGCCTCAATATTCGTTCAAGAAAGACATGAGTCATGAAGTCTAAGCCAAGGACTCGAATCGATTGGGTAGGATGAAGTGATGATACTCCGGTCAGATCTCTCCATTGCCACCACGGGAGGATCCATCTTATCAATGGTCCTCCCTCACCTTAATGGTTGTTCTCCCAATAGTTGTAAGGGCGGTAGAAGTAAACGAGGTAGTATCGGGTTTTCATAACTTAAGACCTAGTTCGATATGCAAGATTATTTAATGGGGGTCGATCTATCGAAGTTTTCCAATGACCCAATTCTACATAGAAATATTAGTAAAAATAAAAAAATGAAAAGAGGCCGAAAAATTATTAGAAGGAAAAAAACAGAAAAAATGGCCGGAAAAAAAGAGAAATTAAAAATAAAAAGAGAAATAAGATTTACTTGCAATATAATAGGACTTCCGAGATAAGGCATTTCTTTGTTCTCCGATTTCCAATCTTACTAGGATTTATCCTAATATTAAGCAAGTTAGATTCCTTTGGAGTTCCATTTGCTCCACTATCCCAAGGATGCGGCGGTCAGCCCTCATTTCTGTGTCAACCCGGCCATTTAATAGGTAGCAATGGAGTAGGCAAAATTCAACTGCCCTTCGTCTCGCCTCTTGGGAAATAATACAGTCATCTGAATTTACGATCAGATCAAGAATATAAAACATTCTCACTCTTTTAGAGGTCAATAGGCGGCCAGTTTCGGATTTTCTTAGTCCAAGGAAGTTTCTAAATTTATGTTATAGCATTAAACATATGGTGGCATCGCAGGCATACCTTCCACATCCCACCCACCAATGGCAGCAATTTCCTTGGGG
Source organism: Heliosperma pusillum (assembly GCA_022085475.1). NCBI lineage: Eukaryota > Viridiplantae > Streptophyta > Magnoliopsida > Caryophyllales > Caryophyllaceae > Heliosperma > Heliosperma pusillum. The sequence goes on along the minus strand of JAIUZE010015067.1, from coordinate 11,976 downwards.
AAAAGACATATTTCTCCTAATGGAATTGCAAAAACATAATGCGACGGGTTCTAATCAATGTTGTCAGAATCGCTATCCTACAATGGATCGAAGACGGGCTGATAAAATTGGTTCGCGAGATAGAATCGAGGATCCAAAGATCCATTAAATAGCTTGAATAAAGAAGCTTATGTAAAAAGATTTTGTATAGTTTGTGATGTATAATATTATAAGTTTATCTAATGACATGAAGGTCTTAATAATAATATCAATATATTACATATATTTTTGATTTAGAGCTTTAAGTATAAAAGAAAAACATTATGACATATTTGAACAAAAAGAAGTTTAATGATCTTCAACGATCCTATACATAATCTACTACGATTCAGATCGTTTCCACTTTTGAATCGTAGGATTATACGGTTCTATGATTTGGATCGCGATTTTAACAACAATGGTTCTAATATTCTAACAAGACATCTGGAAAAGGTTTTACCACCTTTACTTGCTTCAGGCTAATGATGGTTCATAGATTGTAGACATCCATCTTATGCTTCTCCGTCAAATTGTAATCTTAAACCCAATTATTGACTCTTGAGAGATTTTTGAGAATGTAAAAAGTTTGGTAGAAGAGTTATGATTAAAACCGAAGCAAAACCGTTGCTAATATAGTAGTAAGAGTAGTATACACTTGAAAAGAATATGACAAAGCCTTATAATAGATGGTGCGATTTAGACGCCCTCTAGAACGAGAGCACAACTGCTACGCCTCTTCTAAGGGGCATTTTCACTATTTTTCGCCTTTGATAATCGAAAGGTTTCCTTATTTCTAATAGGATGTTCCAAGCGTATGGTGATTGCTTAAGAAATATTTTTCAATCTTTAGTCATAAAAACATCCTATTTCCAGTCTAAGAAGGTTTTTTCCCCTAAATACAGATATCATAATCCAAGTTCAAGAATGATTTTACACCTTTTCCGACTAGGATTAGGAATGTTTTACAATTCGATTACGGCCTACACTTAGTAATTTATTTTTTCTTTTTAGAGGAAAGAACTCCCTGTCTTGAGTCGCATTCTCGCCTTTCGACTTCCAATCTTTATTTCAAATTCCTCTCATTTTTCATTTATAGCTTTGTTTTTTTCAAATTCCTTTCTCATTTTGATTTACATTGTTCATCCATTTTTTTCTTCAAACAGTTTCAAATTCTGTATTTAATTTTTTTATTTTAATTTTGATATTTTACTTTTTTTTTTTTAAAAAAAAAACCGATTTTCTAAAGCAGTATTTCATCTCATTTCAATCAACATTCCGGTTTTTTTTTTGCATTTCTTTCTTTTACATTGGCATGTGGGATTTTGCTCAATGTTAGTGTTAATTGCGGCAGACTAACGACTGAAATTGCACTATTCAAAACCAATATATTTACTAACCTGCAGGTACATAGCCACAAATGGCAACCAAAAGGCATACATACCACATATACACAAGACTTGGACACCATGTCCAAGACGGCATTATATCGTGTCAAAAATAACACAAATTGAGTCACTTTTTACCAATATATAAAGTCTAAGGGACTGGAGGCTATCTCTCACTTATGCTCTGTGTACTCATCTACACTAGCCGCCTCCAAGGGTGTAACCTCGGCATCACGAGCGCCAACCTCTCGAGACCAAGCTAGTTTCCGCAATTCTTCGTCCCACTGAAATACATAAAAAAAAGGGTTTGTATTTAACACGATTTATAAATTATAGGTTAAATTCGAAAGAGTAGCTACATATATACATCTGGCTCAGAATTAGCTCCTCGAGGTCTCCAACTAGAAAGCAAGTCAGCAGTCAAGGCTCGAAGACACTGTCCTACTCGCGACAATTATGTGTGCCTTGACAGAGTCACCTAAAAATCATTTGTTATATCTTATTTCATTTAAATATAATAAAAAGCAAAGCTAAGACATGAGGCTTACCCTCGCGATATAATATCACCACTCGGCATAATCTAGCTCTCATGATTGGCTATTGTACTCCACCGTCTTAGGGACTATTAGGGGCTCCTGACCTTTGCAGGACTTTGTCTCAGCCTTTGTAAAAGCCGAAAGCGTGACATACTCTCATGATTGACTATTGTACTCCACCATCTCAGGGAATGCTAGGGGCTCCTCACCTCCATGGGAATCCACCTCCTACAATCAAAACATGAAACACTAGGGTTACGCAAATTTAGAATTCAAACACAATACATAAAGGAACGAAAACAAGGAAAGCTTGCGGTAACAGGCTAATAAGCAACCCTTCGATCACGAAAGCCTTTTAGCTCAAGTCTGGAACAAGTTAGGGCGTCCGTGGACGGTCGAATAGTATCACAAAGGAGTCCCTCGAACACTAGCGAACCAACCTCTCAGCTAGGTACCAATCATGCCCCCATCGGGGTAGACAAGAGAAGTCGACACGCAGTCCTAGGCCTCAGCCTCTCAGCAACAAAGTCAGGCTCTCATGTGTACCTTATCCATGGTCTAGGCTTGATTTTTACAAAGAAGTAAAATTCTTAAGTATTTCAAAAGCAAGTAATTGAAAGCAAACAAGTTAAAATAAGAATTCTTACACCGTCATATTTCAACCCTTTCAACAACTTCATACAAGCATCGTACTGAGACTGACAGGACTTTGACCGATAAAGGACCCAGTCTCTAACCACCTATACGTTCGGGCAAGTACCTCTCTACTGGAAGCAAAGGTAGGAAAGTAGGATAATATACATCACATTTGAATTAATTTATCATTTAATTATTAAAATACGAAATAATTTGGAAACATCATATTATAAAGGGAAATATACCGTCAAGATCAAGCCAGGTCCAACTGTTGCTGGAGTTGTATCATTCTCGATCAACTCAAGCCAAACCACCTGCCTCATGTACCTCGCTAACAAGACAAAGGATGGTGTAACCCAGCCAAACCTCCCAAGCCCGCTCAAGTCGTCCAGAAGTGGGATGAGCTTAGTCGACAATCTCTCTCCCTTGTCCGTATAGTAGGCAACTCCCGAAAACCACCACAACAAGAGATGAACTCTTTGCTCGGAAGTACAAGGAGTAATGTACAACTCTGGACACCCATGGACAAACCGAGCCTTTTTCGGCCCTCGTCTCATAAAGAAGTCCTTACATAGGAACTTGGTATCAAACCCATAAAAGAAGTTGCGCCTTTAGGTATGCCATATCCTACTAGCCTATGAGTATCCTCTAAATCAATGGTCGTGGCCGTCTCAAGCCAATTGTTTACCTCACATCCGCAAGGATGGCTCGTAATCAAGCCAAAATCCTCTAAAGTAACCCCAACTTCCCCAAAGCCATATGAAAATTCGACGTCGTATCTCAGAAGCGGTCGAGCATGGCCCTTATCAGAGATATATTTGCTCGAAGTATTTTGTCTTGAATTGTAATCCAAGCTTCCACAAAAGGGCCAAACGGCGACAACTCTATCAAAGCCTTTTCCTATATCTACAGTAGCTTGTACGGATCCATAATCGTCGAGTAGCCAGAGAACGATCTCATGCTGCCGACATTATGAAGAATAAAATAATAAATCTTAGAATTAAATCAAAATTCAAAGAAAATTATTGATTTGAAAAATAGGAAATTCTTATTTTCATATATGTTTACCACACTTTCTCTAGTATGGTGACAGATATGGTGCTCGATTTTCCATACATTCTGACTTCATCCTGTTTCTTAGCCCATTTCGGAGTCGGCTTTAACCAAACGACCTCCCTTTCTCTCAAAAAACCTCCTAGGAATATTGGGCTCCTCGGCATGAGCGCTCTCACCCCCATAGAAAACGATGGCCGAGCTAGGATTAACCTCCATATGATCATCCTAACCCTGCGTACTCGGCACATTTCCTGCAAAACTAAAAGGAAAAAATGAGCTTTATCGAAGCCTAAAGTGAGTCGATTTGCTCATTTCAAGCATTCATATGTCAAAATTTTCCCAAATATCTATTTAGGGGTTCATATTTCTATACAAAAGAAGCAGCGAGACGGAAATTTGGCAGAACTTCAGCTCAATCTCAACCTCTTGCCAACTGTTATCCCAAGTGACTATCAAAAATAAAAAATTCAACATGATACAATTTTTACCCACAACACAAGTATGAAAATGCAAAAAGTTTTATTGGAATTGATCAAGTTTTGACCCATTTTTAAGCCATTTTTTGGTTCAGCGAAAAAACCGTTCCAAACTAGCCTAGCTTCCTTTACTGTCGATAAAAAGTCAAATTGAAAGCATGTTTATATTCCAAAATACTCCACCTATACTAATATAAAGTCAATTTCAAGTGAAAAACTCATTTGAAAGCATGTCAATGTAACTTGAGATTCCATTAATCCTTCTCAAGTTTCAAGAATAATAGGGGTCTCGTGGGTCAATGTTTGTCTCCTAAAGGAAAGGGTGCTGAATTTTTTTGTTTCGAGCAAATGAAAACAGTGTATTGTGCTTTTCAGATTTATTCAAACCTTGGCAAGTGTTAGAAAGGATGCACGGCTTGGTGTTCACATTCTAAGGGCTGCTTTCCCTTCACGCTACCCTTTTTGTTATTTTGTCAATGGAGTTTGTTGAGTTCTTTATTTCTCGCGATGTTTACCCGAAATTTGATATTTTTGATATTCATCTTTGAATATTCCTATACTTACCATATTTTTGGAAAATCTTTTTCCGGAGCCGTTTCAGCACTCGGGATTTCTATTTCTCTTCAGAATTTTGACATTTTCCCCAGCGATATCCTCGTCAATAAATATTCCTATACAAAAATTATCTATTTACCCATGACAGTTCGTTATAGCCACCACGGTTACTTATTCTTTTGAATAATTATAAAAGCACGTGGATAGCTCGTTGCAATGGTCGGCTTCGTCCCTTTCCCTACGTTACGCTTGAGATGACGCAATCTAGTGTCCAAAGAATTTCTTTAGACATGGTCTCTTCTTTCAAAAAATCCAAGTTTCCGAATGAGTTCGTTAGACACGGCCTCCTTGTTCAAGTTCGAGTGCCGGCCGAGTCTAATTGAGTTAAAACTACCATCCTCGAAAGTCCATATACTCTAAACTGTTCCCGACGACATGTCCATCAATTAAACCCCTTCAGCCGCCTTCCATTGCCATAGCCTTTAGGTTGTAATCTTTGGTTGATGTGCTTGGTATAGTTTGAAGTTTGCCTTATCTAAGCCTTTGTTTAAATAGGTGCTCTGTAGACACCTAATTTTGCCCCTCCCAAATTCCACTTGATGATGATCACACAAACATGTCTAGTATATGTCGCGATCTATGACGTTTCTTAAGTCGGTTAATAAACGATAACTCGAACATTCGTGTCAACCCTTGAAATATCACTACGTGACAACGATCGTTTTGGCATTAATTAGAGTCAATTCAGAGTCAGGGTAAATAACCGTCTCAGTTTTAGAAACCCGTCTTTTTCTGAGATGAAATATTTTGGAAATCGCTAAGTAATATTTTATTAGTCTTTGAGTTCGATACACATATCCAGACTCTATCTTATAAGATAAAACTTTATCCTATCCCCTGAAACTCCGCGGAGTTACTGTAACACCCCCGATTTTATAATAATGGGTAATTTACTAAAGTCGTTAATTTTTTAAATTTTTCTTTTACTTTTAATGTTAAAATATTTTAAATCGATAATTTATTATCACGTAACTTTAAATTAATGTTAAACCGAATTTAGTTTAGTTAGGTAAAAACCGTGTCCTTTTCGTCCGTTATGAGTCTATAATTGAACTCTACTCGAAATTCCGTGTGACACCCTCAAATTTGCGGAAAGAAAAAGAATATTTTAAATACGTAAAAGAAATATGAGAATACAATACGAAGGTGTCATAAATAAAAAGGTCATTACAAAACGGAAATAATATTATACAAAAGAAAAATACCAGACGGGAGACATATCTCCCGTATAAATACGGAAATAAAAGAGTGTATAATAATATACAATCTAAGAACCGAATATAGGTCCAAGGTAAATACTTCACTCGCTAGCTCGTCAATGTACCCCAAATATGCATTCACCACCTGTTCGACCGCATTAAATATAAACACGGAAGCCACAGTCAGTGGGGAGTAACTCCGAGTTCTCCCAGCCACGAAATGTCGAGTTTAATGAAAAATGAATAACATAAAAGCAATGTATATGGAAAATACAAAACTTAAACATATATGATATGCTTTTCATGTTATGAAACAGATAACTAACAAATAACCTAGCATGTGAAAGCTATCATGTGAAACCGATAATAAACTATAACTCGAGGTAGGGAATCTGGTATGCTAGCTCAGAGGTTCCTCTCAGAAACATGGCCGTGATACACTCAAACCCTAATCAACACGTAATCATGTGAATCAGTTAACAATCGGTAATCCAAACTCTATCAATCTTAGCCGGATTGCATCTCACCTTCTAAAACTCATAGAATCATCAAACATGAAAGACCAATACTTCTACAAACAGGCATAAGTTCTTAGGACCATCGATAGAAGACTTCTGTAACTCGAGGCTATACCACAAGGTAGGAAAACATCCTAGTCCTAGACTGATCAGACCTAGCGACAACAGCTATTCCATTCCCCGTCCCATGACATAACAGTACATGAGAAACTCTACTAGGCGACCCCCTAAGCAGAGATGGCTAGTACTTAAGCTGGCTCCATTCCCAAAAGGGTTTATACTAGGCAGCCATGCCCGACTTGGATTATAAACCACCAAGCCGAGACACAAAAGCTATCAAGCTGTAAACTCCATATGCTCGTTAAAGATAGTAAGGCCTATCAATGTCATGGTCCAAGATACTCATTTAGAATTAGAATGGTCAAGACGCCATATAATCATAAGTCTCTATGGGTACTTAGTCAACACGACACCAACCATATAATCAAACAGTCACGGGAAAAACATCCTATCATGTGACTAATTGCATATAAATCATATTCAAATAGCATATCGCCTCATATCTACTAAGGCACATTCATTCATTCATTAAAATAAAACCTTACCTGAAGACAAATCCCCGACCTGAGTCCCGCGACGGGTCATCAGTCAACCGGGGCTGACTACATCTTAGTTTGACCAAACCCGTTTGGTCAAACCGGCTAGAAACAGAGTCTTAGCCCTCGAGGCTTGAACATAAGAATATCACATTCATTTCATGTTATTTCATTCTATTTCTAACATGTGAATTATTAAACTCATACGAAAACCCGTTTAACTTAACGGATATCAATTTAAACTACCATCTCGTATTATAATTTCTAACATGTGAGAAATAATAATTTTATGAAAAACCTTTTTATTAAATATTTTACTTATTAATATTTCTCGCTTGCTAATTATTACAAAACGCGATAAAATAACAATAACTCAAAAACCGTCACAAGTCCCAAAGTGGGACCCACGGGCTGACTTTTGGGCCGAACCCAACATGGGCCTGAATGGGCCCACGGGCCTGTTTGGGCTGTTTTGGCAGATTTTCCAATTTTTACTAAAACCGTTTCTTAATATTTCCCGCATGCTTTAACATAATTAAAACCCGTCAAAACAACAACCAAACAATCAAACATCGACACAACCCAAAGACCAAAACCCGGACCCACCATTGACCACCCCAGACCGGCCTGGACCGGCCTGGACCGGCTGGTTTGGTCCGGTTCCCAGCTACCCTTTTCCGGCCACCACCAAAACAACAACCCCAATTCCAAATTAATTCTAACATGTTTTTAATTAACAACATCCATTTTTAAACATCGAAAACAACCATCAATCATACAAAAATCATGATTATGAAGAAACCATAAAATTTGTCAAGAACACTAACATGTTTATAAATTCATACAACATAAAAAAATCAACAACTTATCATGTTACTACTAAAAATCCATAAAATCATAACTAACATTCAAAAACAAAAGATGAAACCAAAATCAAAGAAACAAAAACGATGTCCATAATATTCGTCGAGTAACTCGGAATCGTACCGTTAGCTCTAAATCAAAGCACCAAAATAAGAATATAAGAAAAATAAGAAACACCCCGTCTACTAATCTTCACCCAAAATATACGAGTCACCCAAACTCGTCTTCAAAATCTTCCCCTTATAAGAAATGACAAGAATAATATTGTTAGAATTAAAACTTGATTTTCCATAATTAAAGTGTTGAAAACGATTTTGACGGAATTGAAAATAAACCGTACTTGAAGATGGAGAGCGAAGAGGAGATTCTCGAAATATAAGTTAGGACGGATTTAATTAAGAAATGAAGGTTTTATGATGATTTTGCTCAAGAACGACGAAGAACAAATGAAGAACGACGAAGAACGAATGAAGAACGATGAAGACCGATTAATTAGATCTTAATTTGATTTATTGTAAAATGAAAGTTTTGATTATTAAGAAAGAAGAAAGAATTCAAGGCTTTAGTAAGAGGGTAAACGAGACTGTGGAATGGAGAGGAATCGGGTCTGTTTTTACGCGATTTGCGGAGTTTAAGTTGACAACCGATAAAGTTACAAATATCTTAGATATTTTTATTAGTTTAATCATATTAATTAAAAGATCTAATATGAGTGGAAAAAAAGTGACATGGGGCGTGTGACTCATGTCAAAGTCGGGTTTCGGGACTTAAGTTGACCCGGGAATAGTTAAATGACGTTTGGGTTAAAACCGTAAACATTATTCTTTAATTCCTAATAAATTCTAAATAATTATATTAAATTATCATAAATTCAAATAAATCTTAATAAAAATAAATTAAATTTATTATTTTTCAAAATAAAATTTCGGTCTTTAAAATTACGAGGTGATTCGGAAAAGTCAACGAAAGTCAACATCGACTTAAAAGTCGAGAAAAGTCAAAGATGACTTAAAAGTTTTAGAAAAGTTTATGACGACTTAAAAGTCAAGAAAAGTCAATGACGACTTTAAAAAGTCAAGAAAAAGTCAAAGACGACTTAAAAGTCAAGAAAAGTCAAAGATGACTAAAACGGTCTTTTCATGAAATCTCTCAGAAATTCCAAATACGAACGCGGAATTTCAAAATAAGACTCGGAACAAAAATTTCTATTTTAAAAACTTAAGTTCTACTGAAAAGTGTTAGTAAATATTTTTACTAGAAAAATCGGGTACTTTTCGGGTTGTTACAATCACCCCTCCTTTTAAAAAATTTCGTCCTCGAAACTTAGAAGAAGGAAAGTAACATATATGTAGGTCAATTCAAAACTGTTAAGAATATCCTTGTAATAAAAATACAGGGTCTTATCAATGAAACGGGAGGTTCTCGTCGGCCGTCAAAAACCTCGTCGTCCAAATCAAAGATTTAAAAGATACATTTTCGCATCAATAAATGAAAAACTAGTTATCAAACGTCTCCAATAACAAGTCTCAACACTCCTTGACGGTAAAACTACTTGAAACCATTAAAATATTTTCAAAAAGCTTTTAATTCAAAAATTTCATAGTAAGGATAATAACTCTATTATCTATTCCTAAAATTTCTAACTAAGGCTTATAGTAATCTATCTATAAGAAGTGATAATTGATAGAAGGAACGAAATACTCGAAAGAATAAATCGAATAGAAATAGGAAAGGAAGAAAGAAGAATGAACCACCATACTATCCTCCATCTATGAAAATTCTAAATGTCGATTGCAACTCGACAATACTAACTGTACCAGTAAACTAGTCCTCAAGAGAGTGCAATAATCCTCAATATTTTCAATCATCCGATTCCTACCAAAATATTTCATAAGTATGACACATCGAGTAACAACCCCCAATTATTCAAATTCTATTAAAATCTTCTAAGGTCCATCGGTACGGTAACTCCAAGACTAACAACCCATGAAAGATTCATTACGAACTCTAATCTTCTTAGCTCCATTAAAACTCTTATTGGAAACCACCATCAAATTATTTATAATTAGGAAAACGAGACCGCTAACCACCACAAAGTAAAGGACTTACTATGAAATCCTTTAATCCGATTTATCCTAAAATTCATTATCCTAAATTATTAATAATGAACCTTCTCATCCTCAAAAGTTGAATCTCGAAACCTCAAAGAGATTAGTCACACAAATCTCGATTCACTTAACTTTTGCAAAACATAGGGCAATGTGACCGTAATCAATTTATTTATCTCTTCCAAACTCTCAATACATCGGTTTTCGCTTATGTCGATATTCCTCAAGTTGTGTCATCAAATCCTAATTCCACAAAGTATTTGTTCCCGTTAGGGTCCAACATTTAAAACAACTATTTTTTTTCCAAGTAACATTTACAGAACCACTAAAATCCTTAACCACCACAACTAACCACCATCATACTTAATTCGATCCTCCAAAAGAAATGATATTACAACTTCAAGTTTTCATAGTCTAAAACCACTAGGAGAATTTCATCCTAAGTTTATCCTCAAATCCTTGTAATCATCTAAACACGGAACTAGCTTAATCGGATGGTTAGGTACCATATTCGAAACTTCTTATTTACTCCAAAATAGACATATCATAATCATGGTCTTCAAACCAATACTAAACTTCTAATTCCAAAAGACTAAATTACCAATGAGTTAAGAAGTAATAGCCAACTCATTCGACTTTACACCTTCGAATATCATGAACTATTTACACACAAGTCATGACAAGCTTCAAGCATTAAAATCATTAGACAAACCTTACCCCACTTTCCTCAAGGATACCCACTCTCACCACCATAGGGTGAAATTAAATCTATACCATTTCCTCAAATCACAAGTTCATTCTAACTAACACTAATATTCCACAAAATTCCAAGTTCTTCCGACTAAGTATAATATACCGCATACAAATGGGTATGACATCCATACAAATGTTACAAGAGGAAGGTAAGAATACCAATGGTATAATGGAGGAACTATTAAGAGTAATTCCCCATAGGTAAATAGGTTGGAGGAGAAAGCAGCACCTAGATAGAAGGAAGAGAGCTTAATACACTAAGGACAAGAGAATTCATAGATGAATAAGGAATTCATTTCAATTAGGCTTCTAAATCTTCAAATCTTCGGTAGAGGATACTCCTTCTAGGTAACACATATTCCACCATAAGGCGTAATATTGCTCCTAGCAATCTGGCTAGCCTCCCAAGCATAGCCTCCTTTGCAATTGTCTTCTTTATGAGGAGGGACCTGGTTGGCAGCAACAACGATCTCTTCTACACGAGGTCCAACCGTCTTCATAAGAAACAAAACAAATTAAGTTACTCCTAACAATTAGCATAAACAAATAGACTACAACATAAATCCTAATCTACCCATCCTACCATTCTATCTCACCAGTTCATTATTTTATTAAGGTAAAGTTATTTTATACAAGGGTACACAAACGTGCGTCGGGAGCAAAAATGCTCTGATACCAACTGTGACACCCTCAAATTTGCGGAAAGAAAAAAAATAATTTAAATACCTAATGAAGGTGTCTGAAATAAAAAGGTTCATTACAAAAGAAATTTAATATTATACATAAAAATTATACAAGGACGGGAGACATATCTCCCGTATAAATACGGAAATGAAATAGTGTATAATAATATACAATCTAAGAACCGAATATAGGTCCAAGGTAATACTTCGCTCGCTAGCTCGTCAATGTACCCAATGTATGCATTCACCACCTGTTCGACCGCATTAAATATAAACACGGAAGCCCCAGTCAGTGGGGAGTAACTCCGAGTCCTCCCAGCCACGAAATGTCGAGTTTAATGAAACATGAATAACATAAAAGCAATGTATATGGAAAATACAAACTTAAACATATATGATATGCTTTTCATGTTATGAAACAATTAACTAACATATAACCTATCATATGAAAGCTATCATGTGAAACCGATAATAAAATATAATCGCTGTAGGGAAGCTGGTATGCTAGCTCAGATGTTCCTCTCATAAACAAT
>JAIUZE010015065.1:0-17944 GCA_022085475.1 Heliosperma pusillum | reverse complement strand
TGGAGAAGCTTAGTCATTGGTTGAGCAATCTTCGAAAAATCCTTAATAAAACGGCGATAGAACCCCGCATGACCAAGGAAACTTCTAACACTTTTAACATTCATCGGGTACGGTAATTGCTCAACCACTTCCACTTTAGCTTTATCCACTTGGATGCCTCATCCAGACACTAAATGACCAAGTACCACCCCTTCAGTTACCATGAAGTGGCACTTTTCCCAGTTTAACACAAGATTGCTTTTCTCACAACGTTGCAAGACCTTAGTCACATTAGCTAAACAACTATCAAAATCGGTCCCATAAACACTGAAGTCATCCATAAAGACCTCCATAATAGACTCGATATAATGAGAAAAAATAGCCATCATACAACGTTGAAAGGTGGCGGGGGCATTACATAACCCAAAAGGCATTCTTCGGTAAGCAAAGACACCATAAGGGCATGTGAAGGTAGTCTTTTCCTGATCGTCAGGATGAATGGGGATCTGAAAGAATCCCGAGTAGCCGTCTAGATAACAAAAATATTTATGACACGCTAGACGCTCTAACATTTGGTCAATGTAGGGAAGAGGGAAGTGGTCTTTCCTAGTGGCTACATTCAGCCTCCTATAATCAATACACATCCTCCACCCTGTCACTAGTCTAGTAGATATGAGCTCGTTTTTCTCATTAGTGACAACCGTAGTCCCTCCCTTCTTAGGGACTACCTGAACAGGACTGACCCACTTTGAATCAGAAATAGCATATATGATTCCTGCATCTAACAATTTCTGCACCTCTTTTCTAACTACCTCTTGCATAGTTGGGTTCAAACGACGCTGACCCTGCCTACAAGGTTTATGGTCTTCTTAAAGTGGATACGGTGCATACAAAAGTTCTTCTTAAAGTCATGACTAATACCTTATAAATCGTCAATACTATAACCTATAGCCTTTTTATGTCTTTGTAAAACCACCAACAAATCAGTAAGTTGGCTTTCAGATAGGTTAGCACTGACAATAACAAGGTTCATCTCATAGGAATCAAGAAAAACATATTTAAGATGAGAGGGGAGGGGTTTAAGTTCAAGTTTCTTTAGGGGGGTTACTTAAGCTATAAACCTTCTGTAACTTGCAGTCCTCTCCTGTCAGCAGTTTTACCATCTCAACTACTTCTTCACTCCGTGAGCTTCCACCTTCAGCAGTGCTGGAAATTAAGGCGATCTCCAGAGGATCCCTATTCAAACATAAAGAAAGACACTCATCAATAGTTAAATCAACAATATCGACTCTATGACATGTCTCTTCTAACATGGGGTGTTTCATTGCATTATCTAAATTGAAAGTGATTGTGTCATCCCCCACTGTTAGTGTAAGTCTCCCATTCTTAACATCTATAACCGCCCCCGAAGTATGGAGGAATGGTCGTCCCAAGATGATAGGAATTTGGGTGTCCTTAGCCATATCTAAGACAACAAAGTCAACTGGTATGAAAAACTTCTCTACTCTAACCGGTACGTCTTCTAAAATCTCCAAAGGGTGTTTAATAGAACGGTCGACCATTTATAAGGTCATGGTTGTAACAGTAAGTTGACCCATATTTAACCTTTTGCATATAGAAAATGGCATAATACTAACACTAGCCCCTAGATCACAAAGGGCTTTATCAATGGCTAAGCAACCGATATTACAAGGAATAGAAAAACTCCCTGGATCCTTTAGCTTAGGTGGTGATCTGGATTGCAACACAGCACTTCATTCCTCAGTAAATGCAACTGTCTCCACTTCATTAAAGGACCGCTTCCTTGTCAATATATCCTTCATAAACTTTGCATAGGCCGACACTTGAGTGATCAAATCGGTAAAAGGGACACTCACTTACAAATTCTTGACCACTTCCATAAACCTCCCAAACTGTTTATCAAGCTTGGATTTATGTTGGCGGTGCGGAAAGGGAAGTGCAATGGCAGTTGGCTCGGCTTCTTTGGCTTTGGAAGATGAATTAGAAGACTTATCATCCTGATCAGGGGTTGCTCGATCGAGCAGAAGGGTTGCTCGATCGAGTTTTTCAGAACAGTAACTTTCAGGAACTTCTCGAGCAAAATTTTCAGAAATTTTCTGGGTTGCTCGATCGAGCAAGGGGTGCTGCTCGATCGAGAAACCTTATTTTCAGCCCCTTTTTCGCTGTTTTTCGAACTTTGACCAGCAACTTCCAAGCTTTCATCGGTTTCATCCCCTATCATTTCAGGGTCTTTGTAATGGGTTCCACTCCTCAAGGTGATAGCATTGGCTTGTTCACATGGAGGGTGTCCTTGAGGTGGAAGATTACCTGGTTGTTTATGTGGATTTTGAATTGCCAATTGGGCAATTTGAGTGTCAACCATCTTGTTATGAGCTATCAGTTGTGAGATCTGAGCATCTTGCTTTTGTTGTATCATAAGACTTTGCTGTAACATGGCTTTTAATTCCGCCATATCATTACTTGGAGGTGGTGGAGGTGGAGGTTGTTGAAAGCTATGGCCTCCTTGATTGGAACGGTTATAATTACCTTGAGAATTGCGATTCTGAGGAATCACATAAGAGGAACCTTGTTGCTGAGGTGGTGGTGGGGTAGGATTGAGAACATTATGACTTCGGTAAGAGAAATTTGGATGCTCTTTCGTCCTTTCATTGTAAAAGTTGGAGTAATGTGTACCTTGCTTAAAGGATTGAAAGGCAAGTACTTGCTCAACCGTACTCATACACTCAACTGCACTATGCCCCATAGTACCACATCTTTCACAGGTTGGCTCTTGTTGAACCATGGCATTAACCATTTTTTTATTTTCCAAGAACTTTGAAGTTTGTTACTCGACAATTTTGGCAGTTAATGCCTCCAACTGAGCTGCAACTGCATTATCTGAACCTCCTCTCCTCGCATTACCCCTAGGATTACCATACTCAGCAGTGTGAGTAGCCATCTCATCAATTAACTTCCAAGCATTGGCATCAGTAGTGTTATTTTAGAAGCTCCCATTAGCAGCAGAATCTAGCAATGTTCTCTGATCATCATATAACCCATTATAAAACTGGTTGCATAGGAACCAAGTATCAAAACCATGATGTGGAACAAACTTGACAAGTTTTTTGAAGCGAACCCAGGCCTCATTAAAGTTCTCATTGGGACCTTGTTTGAAACTTGTGATTTGACTTCGAATGGCATTGGTTTTCTGTGGCGGAAAATATCTTTTGTAGAATGCAAGAGCCAAAGAATTCCAATTTGTGATTCCAAGTGCAGCCATATCTAACTCACTCAACCAATCTTCTGCCCCGTCCTGTAGTGAAAAGGGAAACAACACCAACTTAATCTGATCTTGCGTTACCCCACCCGTTAAAGGAATAGAGCAACAATAGTTGGTAAATTTCTCTATATGCTTAGCAGGATCCTCAGTAGGGCTCCCTCCAAACATGTTTCGCTCCACCAAAGAGATATAAGATGGACGAATCTCAAAAGTACTATTACCCGTAGTAGGGGGTTGAAATCCCTTGGGAATAGATGCAACGGTTGTAGTGGGTGCAGAAATATGTACGTGTATCCTTTTCTAAGGATGGTTTTTCTGCGACGAATTCGGCGTAAACTGTTTCAAGCGTACTCAAGTCTTCCGCTTCTTGAATTTTCTTCCAAAAGTTTTGTCTAGCTCGGAGAGTCTTCTCTGGTTCGGAATCGTAGGGCACGAGAATGGACCTATAACACCTGGGCATAAACAAAAAGTAAAGAAAAGGATGAGAACGGTCTCAAGGAACTTAGGTTCCCTGACAACGTCAAATAATGTCGTGTCTAGTAGTAACTTTCAGAGTCTTTCGTTCTACTTTTTACGGGTCATTAGCTTTGTTTTATGTTAATTTTAGTTTTTGTAATAGTGTTAGTATTTAGTATTTTAAGTCAAATTTAAGAGTCAAATCCCGAAAGTCAATAAAAGTCAAACCCGAAAACCCGAGACCCAAAAAACCCGGAACTTGAAGTGGGCTAACAATGAATCACCAAGGTTTGAAGACAAAGCCCAATGGGTCAATGGAAGTCAAGGCGGGGTCAATATCCATGGGGTCAACGAAAGTCAAGAAGGAAAGCAAAGAAGAAAATCTGACAGCGTTCGACGCAGCCTGCGTCGTAGGACGCAGCCTGCGTCAGCATGACGCAGCCTGCGTCGTAGGACGCAGCCTGCGTCATCTCTCAGCACGGGTTTTTTCTCATTTTCTCGTCTTGTCTTTTGGAAGCCCATATTTCAAGGCCCCTAGGTTTGCGGACCAAGGGTATAAAAGAAGATTTCTGAAGAGAGACAAGGGCATGAAGCATTCACCATACAACATCATATTTTCCTTAGCATTTCTCTCTTTTTGTTCTTCAAGTTTGGCTTTTGTAATGGGTTTTTCCTTAGAAATTGGTTGTATTATGAAGACTATGGGTAGCTAATCTCCTTTTGCTTAGTGTAATTTGAACAAGTTCTTCCCTTTTAGCATTGTAAGACTTTTTAATCCTTCCTTCTCTATTTAATTTCATCTTCCCTTGTTTGATTTTCATTATTGAATGAATTGTTGTTAAGACCAACCATCTTAGTAATTGTTTGTTTGATTAAATTGCATTGTCTTGATGAATTTGGTTGATTTGTCTTGATATTTGTTGATGCAACTTGAAAGATTGTAACTTTGGTTTAAAAGTTAGAATCTTTTGAGTGGAATTTGGGTTATTATGTATTTAGAACATGGTTTAATGTTTTAGTTCATGAATCTAGCATGCTTCTTTGGTTTGTGCTTAAAGCTTGCATCTTTATTTATGCTTATGGTTTAATAAGTATGGGTTTAGTTGTATTGGGTCATTTATGGATGGTTTAATTCATGGTGGCTAATTCTTTGAAGTTTGCAATAGATAAATAGAGAAGGGAGGAAAGGAGGGATCTTTACTTTGTTAATTGTGGGGGAACTTGGGATAATTGCACTAAGTTGTTTTTCCTTATTTGAATCTTTGATTATTTAGTTGTTATTGGTGATTCTAGGATTGATAATCTTTTCTCATGAAAAACTTTCTCCCTATTTGTTATCTACATGTTTACCATTGTGAATATCATAGTTTGTAAGTAATTCTAGTCTTTGTTTCAATTAGTGTTTAATTTGTGGTTAGATTTATTAATTTGTTTAATCGGTTTTTAGCAAGAGTCTAGATTAGATTATTAGCATTCACCGCCTTCTCTTGGGTTCGATCCTTGTCTTACCCTTACTACCCTTTACTTAGGATAGTTTGAGTCTAGATTTGGTTTTATAAATTGTTATTTGGCATAGCTAGTTTCCGGAATTAACGACCCCGAAAATAAGCTCGTCAAATTTGGCGCCGTTGCCGGGGAAGGCAATTTAGCTAATTTATCAAATTGAAACTCTTGTTAGCGTCATAATTTGTTTAGATTGTTTTTCAAATATTTCTTTTTGTATTGTTTGAAGGTTACTTGGGTTTGAAGTTACTAATTGTGTTGTGGAGTTGTTTTTAAAAGTTTATGCCTAGGTCACAAGAAGGATTTGGTGACCAAGACATTGACCCGTCCTCAAGTAGCATTTCCAATTGGTTGTTTTCGAACCCCCTCTATAGGAGACCCTTTGGGAGGGAGCCTAGTGAAGAAGAGTTTGGGAACAATATTTTTCAAGAACCACAAGAACCACAAGAACAAGTGTTTGAGTCACCTCCTAGGAGACCACCACCTTTGAACATCATCTACCCACCCGAAATGGAAGATAATAGAACTATTGGTGAAATCCGGGCAAGAAACTATGAAGAGCAACCGTTGTGTATCGCATACCCTCCCATGGGGGATGTCAATTTCGAGCTAAAGGGATTCTTTGTTCATAATTTGCCAAGATTTCATGGAATGGTGGGGAATGATCCCAATAGGCACTTGGCCGAATTTCACATGATATGCCAAGGGGCCATCCCTCAAGGAGTGACCGAAGACCAATTTAAGCTTAGGGCATTTCCATTCTCTCTACAAGATGCCGCTAAGGAGTGGTTATTTTGTCTTCCGGCCCATTCCGTCAATACTTGGGTGGGTTTGAAGAAGAAATTTCTTGAGAAATACTACCCGGATTCAAGGCATAACCATTCAAAGAAGCTCATCACTACCATTGAGCAAGACATGGGGGAAACTCTCTATGACTATTGGGAGCGATTCAAAAGCCTCGTGGCAAGGTGCCCTTATCATGGGATGTCGGGGGATGATCTATTGACGGCCTTCAATGAAGGATTATGCCAAAATGACCAACGGATGATTATAGCCGCCACCGGAGGTGGTATTGATACACTTAATGTGGCCGAGGCCAACAACATTATTGAGAAGTTGGCTATGAATACAAGAAGCTACGGGAGGAAGAATGAAAGGGGAGGAAGCTCTAGAAATGTATCTTCCATGGAAGATTCTCATGCCTCTCAAAATCACAAACTCATGCAAGAGATGGGTGAACTCAAAAGCTTGGTATCCAACTTGGTTGTCAACAAAGGTAGTTCATTTTCTCAACACCCCGAACCGCTTGAATGTTCTTATTGTGGAGGTGACCATGCTACAAATACTTGTTACATCATGATTGAGCAAGGAGCCACCATGGAGAGTGTCAATGCCATGGGGTATGGGAATTACAATGCTAGAAACCCAAGTGGTGGAGGGATGTATAACCAAGTGGGAAATCGTGATCTTTTGGGGTGGGGAGGAGACAAGTCAAAGAGTTTTGAAAATGGTCAATTCAATCACTTGAGAGCCCAAAATCCAACCCAAAACCGAAACACAAATTTCAACCAAAACCCCCAAAGAAATTTCAACAACAACAACCCAAGACCCAACAACTCAAATTTTCCAAATAATTCTCAATCCCAAAGACAACCAAACCAAAACCCAAATCAAGGGAATTCTTCTTCTCAAGGGAACTTGAGTGACATCTTGCAAACACTTCTTGCCAATCAAGAGAAGGATAGGGAGGAGGCAAGGAGGGATAGAGAGGAAGCAAGGAAGGATAGGGAGGCTAACAACCTTAGGGTGAACAACTTGGAAACCCAACTATCCCAAATGGCCTCAAATTTGTCAAAATCCCAAGCCTCAAGCTCCACAAGATTCCCATCTCAAACCATTCCCCCACCAAGGGAAAATGCTAGTGCCATGACATTGAGGGGAGGCAAAGAGTTGGAAGTAAACCCCCTTGGCAAAGGAAAGGAAAAGATGAAGAATATTGAGATGGAAACCATTGAGATTGAAGACCAAGGAGAATTGGTGGTTGGTCAAGAAGAGATATTGAGAAATGAAAAAGGGGCATCCAAAAGCATGGACCCAAAGGGAGAAAATTCAAGGAAGAGCAAGGACACTATTGAAGATGATGAAGTGGAGGAGTACATACCGGAAGTCCCATTTCCTAGTGCTTTGATAAGCACAAGGAAATATGCCAAGGAGAATGACTTATATGAGACTTTCCGGAAATGTGAGGTTAACATTCCTCTCCTTAACTTGTTGAATAGTGTCCCTAGGTATGCAAAGTTTTTGAAAGAACTTTGCACACCTAGGAGAAATCCAAAGAAGGGAACCCATAAGGTTAGGGTGAGTGAACATGTGTCGGCCATTTTCAAACAAAATTTACCAAAGAAATGTGGAGACCCGGGCATGTTCACTATTCCTTGCACTATTGGGGGAAAGAGTTTTAAACGTGCCATGCTAGACTTAGGGGCTTCTATAAATGTCATGCCTCTATCTATTTATGAGACCCTAGGTTTAGGACCTTTGTCTAAGACCGGGGTAGTCATTCAACTTGCCGATAGGTCTAGTGTTTACCCCAAGGGCATGGTAGAGGATGTACTAGTGGAAGTCGATAATCTTGTCTTTCCGGCGGATTTCTACGTCTTAGATATGGAATCTAGCTCTAGTGCCACCCCTCTCCTTCTTGGTAGGCCGTTTATGAAAACTTCAAATACCAAGATCGATGTTTCAAACGGGTGCTTGACTATGGAATTTGAAGGAAAAAGGTTAACTTACAATATATATGACTCCATGAGGCACCCGAGTGACCATCAATCTTGTTTCTTCTTGGATATCTTTGAGCCATTAGTGAATCAAATGTATAAACTTTGTGATAGAGACCCACTCGAGGTAGCTTTAACTAACCCATGGAAGAGGAAGGTTTGCGCTTGTTGTTGGCTTTTGATGTGCAGGAATGTCTTGAAGAATTGGAGAAGGAAGAGCCAATAGAAACATATGAGGAGATCAACGTCATAGAGATGCTGAAAACAGGGCAAGACGCAGTGCTCGACGCAGCCTGCGTCACTGGACGCAGCCTGCGTCCTGCACTGGCAAACCTATCCGAGTTGTTTGCTTTGAGTATTCCACTCCACAAGCCCCTCCCTTCCATTATCCAACCTCCTAAGGTCGAGTTGAAGACCCTCCCAAGCCATTTAAAGTACATCTTTCTAGGGGACAAGAACACCCTACCACTTATCATTTCAAGCACACTCACCGAGGACCAAGAAGGCAAATTGGTATCACTACTTGAAAAGCATAAGGAAACATTTGGGTGGAGCATAGCGGACCTAAAAGGGATAAGCCCGGTGACTTGCATGCACAAGATACGACTTGAAGTGGATGCCAAACCGGTCCGACAACCCCAAAGGAGGCTCAATCCACCCATGGCGGAGGTAGTGCAAGAAGAGGTAATTAAGCTATTGCAAATGGGTATCATTTTCCCTATTTCCGACTCTCGTTGGGTTAGCCCAACTCAAGTCGTACCCAAAAAGGGAGGAGTGACGGTAGTCAAGAATGCACAAGGAGACTTGGTCTCCACCCGACCCCAAACCGGTTGGAGAGTGTGTATTGACTACCGCCGCTTGAATGCGGTAACATTGAAAGACCATTTCCCGCTACCATTTATTGATCAAATGTTAGAAAGATTAGCGGGGAAAGCTTTCTATTGTTTCCTTGACGGTTACTCGGGGTATTTTCAAATCCCAATTGCACCCGAGGACCAAGTCAAGACCACATTCACTTGCCCATTTGGTACATTTGCTTATCGTCGTATGCCCTTTGGTTTGTGTAATGCACCGGGAACTTTTCAACGGTGCATGTTGAGTATTTTCTCCGACTATGTAGAACGAATCATAGAAGTATTCATGGACGATTTCACCGTCCATGGGGACTCCTATGATGCATGTCTAAAACACCTTGCTCTTGTCTTAGAGCGATGCCAAGAGTCCCATCTCATTTTAAATTCCGAAAAATGTCATTTCATGGTGACTAGTGGCATCGTTTTGGGACATGTAGTGTCGGAAAGGGGGGTTGAGGTGGATAAGGCTAAGGTTGACATCATAAAAACTTTACCTTATCCCTCTAACACCCGAGACATTAGGTCTTTTCTAGGACATGCCGGTTTCTACCGGAGATTTATTAAGGATTTTTCCAAGATTGCTAACCCTTTATGCAAGCTTTTGCACAAGGAAGCGGAATTTGTTTTTGATGACAAATGTAGGAAAGCATTCAATGACTTGAAGGAGAGATTGGTCACCGCACCAATTATTCAAGCACCACGATGGGATCTTCCATTTGAAATCATGACCGATGCAAGTGACTATGCATTGGGAGTGGTTTTGGGTCAAAAGAGTGACAAGGGACCCCATGTGATCCAATATGCTTCTACCCTCTTGAATGATGCTCAAAAGAACTATTCCACGACGGAGAAGGAATTCCTTGGTGTGATTTATGCTCTAGAAAAATTCCGATCTTATCTCTTGGGCACAAAGGTGATCATCTACACCGATCATGCCGCCATTAGATACCTTGTGGCAAAGAAGGATGCAAAGCCAAGGTTGTTGAGATGGATTCTTCTTCTAAGTGAGTTTGATGTGGAAATAAAAGACAAGAAAGGGGTGAAGAATGTGGTGGCGGATCATTTGAGCCGGCTTAACCATGAAGGAAGACCATCATGCCCTCTTGAGGAGGTTGAAGGAGGTCTCCCTCATGAGTCACTTTATGCTATACAATTGGAAGAGCCATGGTATGCTACCATGGTCAACTATTTGGTGACAAAGCGGCTTCCAAGCCATTTCTCTTCTCATCAAAAGAGCAAGGTCAAGTCCGATGCCAAATACTATACTTGGGATGATCCTTACTTGTGGAAATTTTGCCAAGATCAACTTGTGAGAAGATGTGTGCCCGAGAGTGAAATTCCTTCCATCCTACATCATTGTCATGACTATGCTTGTGGAGGGCATTTTGGGCCACAAAGAACCGCTAGAAAAGTGCTTGAATGCGGTTTCTTTTGGCCAAGTCTTTTCAAAGATGCCCACAAATTTGTAAAAACTTGTGACCGATGTCAAAGGGTGGGGAATTTGACAAAGAGGAATGAGATGCCACAACAACCTCTTCTTTATTGTGAGATCTTTGATGTGTGGGGAATTGATTTTATGGGCCCTTTTCCAAATTCCGGTGGTTATCTATACATCCTCTTGGCGGTGGACTATGTATCAAAATGGGTCGAAGCCATTCCTACCCGCACCGATGATGCCAAGGTAGTAGCCATTTTCATTCAAGAGAACATATTCTCTCGGTTTGGCTTTCCAAGGGCTATCATTAGTGATAGGGGGACCCATTTTTGCAACAAAGTGATTGGAGGCCTTCTCAAGCGATATGGGGTGAATCATAAAATTTCCACGGCCTACCACCCACAAACAAACGGGCAAGCCGAACTCTCAAACCGTGAAATTAAAGGAATACTTGAAAAGACGGTGAATCCGGATAGAAAGGATTGGAGTAAGAGGCTAGTTGATGCATTGTGGGCATATAGGACCGCTTTCAAAACCCCCATTGGCATGTCCCCATTCCGTCTCATCTATGGCAAGGCTTGCCACCTCCCCGTGGAGGTTGAGCACAAAGCCTATTGGGCTATCAAATCTTTCAACCAAAACCAAGATGAGAGCGGTATGCACCGGAAGCTTCAATTACAAGAACTTGAAGAAATTCGCCAAGATGCTTATGAGAACTCTTCCATCTACAAAGAGAAAACAAGAAGATGGCATGATGGGATGATAAACCGTAGAGTTTTCAAGGAAGGTGATAAAGTTCTTGTGTTCCAAAACCGGTTTAAGCTCTTTCCGGGCAAGTTGAGGTCAAGATGGTTTGGACCTTACACCGTCAAGAAAGTGTTTACCCATGGGGCAATTGAAGTGGAGGGGTCCGGGGATGGAAAGCTCCTCAAAGTGAATGGCCACCGTCTCAAGCACTACTTCCAAGGATGTACCCGGGAGGGGGAAGAGGAGGTCTTGCTTGAAGACCCGGTCTATGAAGGTTGAAAAGCTTGAAATAGCTAAGTCGAGCCATCGACTCTAAATAAACGGCAAAACATTGTACATACTCTATCCTTGTGAATATTTCTTTGAAGTTTCTTTGTTAAATCTTAGCATTTAAGTTGTTTTAAGTTAGTTAGACATTGCATCAAACAAAATTTTTTTTGAAGTTACTAACGGTTTTGTGAAGTTTTGCGAGTTTTTGGCCGCCTCGGGATGCGTGCCACGGATAAAAAGTTTGGAAATCGATGGAATTTAGATATTGGAGGTTATTATGGGCCATTGAAGTGAAATTGCAAGTTTGAAGGTGTTTGGAACACTTAGCCAAATTTTGGCTAAGTGCAAAGGCAAGAAGAACCGGCAGTGCTCGACGCAGCCTGCGTCGTATGACGCAGCCTGCGTCGTCAGCAGATTTCAGTATT
This sequence comes from Heliosperma pusillum, assembly GCA_022085475.1. Taxonomy (NCBI): domain Eukaryota; kingdom Viridiplantae; phylum Streptophyta; class Magnoliopsida; order Caryophyllales; family Caryophyllaceae; genus Heliosperma; species Heliosperma pusillum. The sequence continues at coordinate 6,218 of JAIUZE010015065.1, read as the reverse complement.
TTTCTAATTATTGCCCGTGTTCTTCATCAAAATACAAACCCCTTTTCTTCTTTCAATTTTCACGAAAAACACCCCCAAAACCACCCCAATCCCTCAAAAACCCATCTTTCTCACTCAAATCTTCCACAACTTTCATCAAAATCCATCCTATTCTTCTCCCTAATCATTTTTCTACACTCAATAACCCCAAAATCAGTCTCACTCACCCTAAAACTCAGAAAATCCGTCTTAAACAACCCTAATTTTTTTCCCTAAAATTCGTTTTTCGGGTCTTTTGCTGGGTTTTTAAGGCTAATTGTCGGATTCCTACCTACTTCTAATCATCAAGGCACTTGAATCTTGTGGAAAAACAAAGGTATAACTTCATACTCGACTTTTTCATCAATCTTCAAGTTTTTGCTCGAATTAGGCTAGTTTTAGTCTTAGGTTGAGTTCCCCTTTCCCCTTGCTTGATTGTGTAGTTAGGATTGGATAAAGTTTTCTGAGTAAGGCAAAGAAATTCAACAAACACTAGCTTTTTGAGGTGTAGAAATTGTTGCACACCAAGTGTTTGTTGAAGTGCTTGAGCGAAAAACCTTTCGAGTGATTGCTTGTTATTGTTGTAGTGTGTTGTTTGTTACATCTTTGCAGAAATGGCACCAAAAATCTCTCAATTGTTTGGCAAGGGAAAAAATAAGAGGGCCGCGATGAGTGAGCCCGACACCGAGAAAAAGAAAAGAAAAAAAATTGAATCTTTGATTGTGGGGGAACTTGGGATAATTGCACTAAGTTGGGATAATTGCACTAAGTTGTTTTTCCTTATTTGAATCTTTGATTATTTAGTTGTTATTGGTGATTCTAGGATTGATAATCTTTTCTCATGAAAAACTTTCTCCCTATTTGTTATCTACATGTTTACCATTGTGAATATCATAGTTTGTAAGTAATTCTAGTCTTTGTTTCAATTAGTGTTTAATTTGTGGTTAGATTTATTAATTTGTTTAATCGGTTTTTAGCAAGAGTCTAGATTAGATTATTAGCATTCACCGCCTTCTCTTGGGTTCGATCCTTGTCTTACCCTTACTACCCTTTACTTAGGATAGTTTGAGTCTAGATTTGGTTTTATAAATTGTTATTTGGCATAGCTAGTTTCCGGAATTAACGACCCCGAAAATAAGCTCGTCATTCCCTGATACGAAAAAGACAAACTAAGTAGAAACAAACAAAAAACTGTTGCCTCCCCGGCAACGGCGCCAAATTTGATAAGGTTAAAGTCGTGTATCCTTAATCAAATTAAACCTAAATCACAACTAACTAATAGTCAGCGGTAAGCAAGGTATCGAATCCACAGGGAGGCGGTAGTATTCTAATCTGTTAAACTAGGTTTGTCTCTATAGTAACAATTCGAGGTTTTGATTTTGAGTTCTAAACTAAAAGCAATCAATAATAATAACTAATAGCAAACAATAACAACTAGTAACAATAACAACTAATAATAAAAGGTTGAAAACAATAAGATTAAAAGTCTAGGGTCTCACGTTCACTAGGATTATTGTTCAGGGGTAAGGATATAGTCAACTATCATGCAATAAAGTTATCTAAGGTCACAAGATCGGTCGATTCAATTATGCCTTTTAGATCTACAATTTAACATGCGATCGCTATCATTAAACGAGTTATATTCAATTATCGTAGCCTATCTTAGTCTTAACCCGGTCGGTGTTAATCCTAATTCGCGAGACTAGTTAATTAATCCTGGCCAGTAATCAAACAACTACAATTAAAATGATAATCAAACGATAACCATGCAATTGCAATTCAATTAATTAATCTACCTCTTCTAACAATCCTAGATCCCCTTTCAACCCTAGAAAGGAATTTAGCTACTCATAACAATATTAATAACAACGGTAATAAATAAAGTAAACATGATTAACGATTATGAAAGGATGAACAAAGAATAATTAAAGAACTAGAAGGTAACTAATTGAAAAATAAAGAAGGATTAAAGAATACCGATTACAAGCTTGAAGTAAAGACAATCGTCTTGATGAATAAAATTCAGAGGCAAAGCAAGCTAAATTAGGTTTTCTAATATTAAAGCTTGTCCAGTTATGAAAGACGAGCTTTCTCTTTATAACAAAAATCTAATTAATTAGGTTAAAGTTTAGGAAAATATGAAAAGCCGCCGAAAAACTAGGTTGCTCGATCGAGCAAGGGACTTCTGCTCGATCGAGCAAGACAACAGTACGACTCGATCGAGCAAACAGCCTTGCTCGATCGAGAATCCTTCATTTTGGCTCTTTTCTTTGGTTTTCTTCATTCCTTCTCTTTCGTTCTCGATTCTCGTGCCTAACTTTCTACGATCCAACTCCGCCATGCTTCTATCTACTCAAAAAGCTTCAAATGCATCCAATCTGCATTAAAACATAACAGAAGCGGCATAATCTATATTCTAGCTAAAATAGCATAGAAATAAGTAAGGAAAGACGGTAAATCGAGTTATATGTGTCCAAGGGAAGCATAAAACATGTATATAAATAATGATCATCATTGAGGACATTTACTCCAACAAGTTATTGATCATAATTCTAAAGGATTGAGGTCGACTAGTGAACTGCATCCATTCTATATGGCTCTTCAGTACCTTATACTGTATCCCTACGGTGAAAATAGCTACCACACTGGAATACCATATCACGTTCCCGAAAGGACAGAGAGGAGGGGGAAGAGGGAGCATGTAACCATGAGAGAGTACTATGCATATCGTGTTCAACAAAGATACAAAGGAGGGGGGTATGTCTTATCCTCTAGAAGGTTGTTCCAGCAATCAAGATAAATTTTGTTGTGACATTCTAAACAATATATGCGACGTCTGTACGCAGGAGGACTCTTTTGGCTTATTAGTCGTAACAGGGTTTACCTACAACCCTCTTTTACAGGAGGTCCGAGGTATATGCAGCAAAATTATCAAGATGCTATGGCAATCTGTCGGTGGTTCGGGAATCCAGATTTATTCATAAAGTTTACGGCCAACCCTAAGTGGCCTGAGATTGAAAATGCTTTAAAGCGAATGGGAAATCAGAGGGCGGAGGATAGGCCGGATATTGTTGCGAGGGTTTTCAGGATGAAGCTACGCCAGTTAATGCACTGCTTGAAGAAAGAGAACTAATTTGGCCAAACTATTGCAGGTTAATCTATACTACTTTTATAGTTTTAGTCAACAGCTGCAGCTTTATCAGAACTGTACTTCGTGCGCAACACAAAGATAACAATAATTTACCACACAAAATCAAATGCAGATATCTATACTATAGAATTTCAGAAGAGGGGATTACCTCATGCGCATATACTATTGTGTCTGCAGAGAGGTGAGAATGAAGTTACAACTGACTATATTGATAGCATAATTCATGCAGAGATACGTGATGAGAAAAAAGAACCACGATGGTATGAGATGGTTTCAAAGTATATGGTTCACGGTGTTGGAGCTAGTGTCCTCCACAGTTAGTGTGATAACAGCTAAGGTTCACAGGGTATACTTTGTATTATAATCAGTTGATTAACGTTTATCGATAATGGTTGGCTTGCTAGATAAGTTTGATGTTATTGTCATACAGATGGCGGTGATCAACTGATCACTAAAAGTCACACCTAAAGGATGTGTTTGAGAGATGTGATTATTTGAGAAAATAATCATATTTATGCCTTATTAAATGACTAAAAGGTTAGTCGATGTATTTGACTAAAAGGTTAGTCAATGTGATGATGATACGATTATTTAATAACGATTAAATAATGTTAGCTGGTAATTGAATATAAAATATATTTAATTAATGTATATAATGTTGGTCTAAACTAAATATAAACTGTTATATTTAAGTTGGCGGATATGTATTACACGATATTATTATAGTGTATTGGTCCGGCATTACTCGGTTTATGTAACGGTCCATTGCTAGTAATAATTAATACATATTATATTATGTACATAATAAATGAGATGCTTAATACCTAATAGAGGTTGAGTGAAATAAGGAAACTAGGGTTTTCTTCTTTTCCTAAAAACCTCACGGCACATATAGGGAAGAAAAAGAAGTTTTACAACTAACCCTAATTGCTACTAGATCTCACGGCACACACAAAAGAAAAAGGAGAAGAAAAATTCTCATTTTTGAACTCTCTTATTCATCTTCATATTCATCATCATTATACACACAAAATTAAAAGTAATTTTTGGGTATTTGTTCTAGCACGACGAAGGCATTTCTTGAACCATCTTGGGTGTTACGATTAGGAGAATACCTACTTTGGTATTTGTTCTTAGGTCTTTTCTAGGACCGAAGGTTATTTCTTAATCTCATGTTTATATTATGCAATTTCATTTATGACTAGAAATTCATATAGTTATAATTTCATTATAATCCGAAAAATTTAAAGGGAAGTATACCGATATTTCCCACAAGTGGTATCAGAGCATTTGGCTATGAAATTATTTTATATGTTTTCATAGTTGATGAAATATTAGATTAGAAATTTTTGTTTTGTTTTTTTTGTTTCGGTTGAAAGAAGAAAAAAAAAATTTAGGGTTTGTTTTTTTTTTACGGTACTGTTCATGGCCAGGGAAAAAAAAATTTGGTACTGTTCACGACACTGTTCAGCCGTGAGGAAAGAATTTTTTGCCTTGTTTTTTTCCTTTTTTTTTATTCATATATGTTGTTGTTTTAATATGTTAAGATAATAATATAATGAATTTGTTGATATTTTGATTTAATGAGGATTAAATTGAAATATAATAGGAATTTGTTTTGGATGTTAAAGAACATTCATTGTGCTAAAATTTTCGATATGAATATACAAAACAATTATGATTAGTTGAGTATTTTGATAATCGATCAGTCATGATTTGGATATTCATCTTAAAAGGTTAATTTGAATCATCTAGTTTGTATCAATGTTTAATAATGATTAGATGTTTAATGTTTGTACCGATCTAGTTTTATTAGCATGATCAAATTAAAAAGATTTGTATTTGTTTTTTTTAAAACCAAAAAAAAAAAAAAAAAAATTGTACCTGCTACTGTTCACGGGTACTGTTCATCCGTGAATAGTGAAAAAAATTTAAAATTTTAATTTTTTTTTGGTTTATTGCATTATAAAGATAATGTATGTTGATTATTGTTGTGAAAAAGTTCACAATGATAGATACCCTATTATTTTAAAAAGATTTAAAATAATGTTGAATTTAATTTATGTTATACCCGATAATATGAATTAAATTGGATTATGGTTGATTAAAATTGTCGTTTGCAATTAAGGAATTGTCACATAATTTTGATCATTTTATAGGTGGTTTGGATAAATTAATCATCATAATTAATGGATTATGTCTTGAAGTTTTAATTTATTTTGTTGATACATTTTATTTTGTTGAATGAATGAGTGAATGGATGAATGGATTATTTTGGTATTTTTACAAGAGGTTGTAATTTGTATTGCTTAGTCTGGCTTTAGTAGATTGTGTTATCGTAATGATGGTTACATGGTCTTTGATGTATTTTGAGATCTCGAATCTCCCATTTGTAATCTTTAATTATAATTTTTAAATTAGAATGTAAATAGGTTTATATTTTGTAATTTTAAAAATTGTATTTTTGAGAAGACCAAAGATGGAGATCGGATAGCTCACTCCCGCTACATGGACCAAGATGGAACATCAAGTCAAGCTTCTAGGGTCCATACGGATGGATTCCAAAGTGTAATTTTTGTTCTATTTTGATAGGATAGGCCACACTAGGACTTTGTACTTTGATTTTCATTTTTCCGTTCTTATTGTTTTTCTTTTGCATGATAGTTAGTGCATCATATTCCGCCTAAACCAAATCACCTACTACTTAATTGCATGAAAATTGACTCATATAGAATGTATGTTAATTATCATGGACATCCAGATGTCACTCAAATTTCTAAAAGCTATCATCTTAAATTATTCATTCTCAAAATGCTAGATCATTCGTTCACTTAAATGAATAAAAATTAAAGCTGATGGACCTTCCTCTAAAATCCAAAAATTGAGATTAGTCTTTATAGGGAAAACTGCTATGACTCCCTTCTTCGTCGGTAGGCATATATGACCTTACTCTCCATATGACACCTTCTACGTTGGGTAAGTAGTATGTGTTGACCTATTTTAACTCAACATTATAGCCCGAGTAATATCTCGTGATTATGATGGACTA
>JAIUZE010015061.1:0-23548 GCA_022085475.1 Heliosperma pusillum | reverse complement strand
TGCAGTCGGGTTTTTGTATACGGTTGTTGGGGTTTTGCTTGGGTTTGTTACTCATGGGGTTGTTAAGATTAGGAGTTTGAAGACGCAGAGGCTTTTGATGGTATTCGCGTTGATTGTGTCGTTTTGGGCTGTTAAGAAGGTTGTGTATCTTGATAATTGGAAGACTGGGTATGGTATTCATGCTTATTGGCCTTCTAGCTGGTAATTTTCGCGGTATTTGTAAGGGGTAATGTTGTTGTTATTGAACCTTTGACATTTTTCGGTTTTGTTTGGAACATAGATATATCACAAATGAGAATCAGTATTAGTTCTAATACTTGTCTTGAGATTTGATCTTTGGTTTCATTTGTGTTTCAAGGTTAGATTTTTTTGCTATGGTTGCTCTGTGAATCTCGTATGCTAATGATATTGGTACAATCTATACTCCATTGCACCAATTTGATTGTAGCAATGCTGTTCCGTATTAGACAATGTTTCTTCTGAAAAGCTCTAGTCTTGAATTCCTTTTTTGGTGTTCTTGTATCACTGTAGCAAATGATCAAGTTAGTCCTAGAGGTACATATAGCTGCATTGTATTTATATGTCAGTTTTAGGACGACTTAGCTTGTGATCTTTGTGTGACGCGGTTGTCAGTTTTATGTGTCTTTTAATGAATGATATTTGTAGGATCAACCAGTTAATATAACTACCTTTCAAGCCACTTGCTATTAGCAGAGGTATTTCTCATCAACGGTGTGCTGGTTTTTGTTACTTTCATTTTTCACTTATGGGTCATGCTTGTGTCTGGCCTGATCCTTAAGAAAGAGTATCAAACCTGTGCCTTACCGATCAGAGACTTTTGCTTGAAGACCAACTAGCCGAAAGGGGAGGATCCAATGACAATAGTAGATAATAAATTATGTATCAAACAGTCAATATGATACTAAACTATTTTCTTATTTCACTTTTAATAACTAAATATATTTGGTATGAAGAGAATGTGTATGGAACATATAGTTCGATACTCCCTCCGTACCGGTCATTGGTCTACCGTTACCATTTTTGGGTGGCTCTTCTATATACGGAAGGTTTTTATGGGTAATTTGATCATCGAATATGACTATTGCTCACTTGTCATCCAATACTACTACCCACAAATGTTCCTCTCCCCTCTTCTAGGTTTTTGTGCCAAAACCAAAGGAAAATAAATGACCGGGGATGAAGGGAGTATTAAATTATTATATATAAACTTTTGTTTCAAAAACATGTCCTCCTGACTGTATCCCCATTTTAGTTTCAAGTCCTTTTCCCTTGTTAGTCTTGCTCAGGACACTTAGTACCCACGTGAAATACCATACAGGGTCTGTATAACAGAATGCTAGTTATGTTCTACGTGAACAAGGATAGTATGAGAATGGCTCTTTTTGTGTTTCCTTGCCTGTGCATTTGTATGCTGGTGATGGTGGTTTGTTGCTGGAAGTCACAACCCAGCATATCAAAGCCTTTTTGCTCTATAGGTTAGAACCCCACTCTTATCAAGTTGATAGCTACATTCTTCTTTCAGTTAGGTAAGGAGAGACCCCAACCTTGCGGGTGATTTGAGATGGGCATGGGTAGAAAGAAGAATAGGCAGGCAGGTTATTTCATAAATCGTAACCTAGTGGTAAGATTGTTATAAGCTTTGCTGCTGATATTGGACTGAAAAACGGTTCAATTTAGCCTCCCGTACTAGTTAAGCACGTTTTGTTAGGAATTTTACTGAACAATTCAAGACTAAACATTTCATTCAATATCTATTTTCTTTTTGGAAAGAAAAAGCTCATGTTAAAACAGAAGTAGAACGAGTTTAAGTGCGTTGTCTCAAGTATAGTTTCACGTAATATGTTTGTTATCTTGTTACAAAGATGTTGATTTTGCCAGGCTTCTAATAGTTTTCAAATGTCAGCTCGATCTTTTCTGTGACTGGTTTCAACCTGTTATGGCCAATTTGTCCTGTGTTTGGCTGTCTTATGTCCTCTGTTGTTGGTATGCACAAAAAGACCAAGCTTTCCGCACTAGTGCTAGCTTTTCACTGTTTTGTTCCTCCTGCATTCATAGATCTGTATAATCAGGGTTTCTTTGTATTGAAGGACTACTTGTTCTTCATTTGTTTTTATGGTAATAATTGGGCTGATGAATGTCAAGTAATGAGCGATTCAGTGATACAAGACTTGTCAAAGGTTGAAAATTTTCTTTTTGTTAATCTTAAGTTGACTGGAGTTGATGTGATTTTAATTTGTCCATTAGCTTTGTTATCGGAAATTTACAGTAATGTTGTTTACACTTAGGTTCTGTGATTTGCTGATATTAAATTTATTCTCTGAACCTTGATTATAAAATTCACAGAATCACGGCTGTGCAATGCATACTGGCAGCCGAATGCTTTCCGCTTCGTCTGGCTCTGTTTGATTCCAGAGTTGTAGGCAGTTTGTTGAATGACAATTGTGGTGTCGTGAACTGTTTTCAATGTTTAGAGCTGAGATATAGTACTGTTTAAGGCTAATATGAGTTTGATCATCATTTTCACGAGGTAGGGTCTATGGAAAAGTATGGCAGTAGTGTTTTACTTGTATCTAGTGATTTTACTGACTGGGATGCTAAATAGAGTGGTCGGTGTCTGGTTGGGCCAATTGGAGAAAATGGAGTCGGTATTACTTAATATGTAATAATGCAGCAGGGGCAATAATAACAAATCTACAATGCGAACTGAAAAACAGTAGTGCGTTAAGAAAACGCAGTTTTAATGTGCAGATTAGTTAGCCTTTTACGATTCCGTGGGTTATAGACTTATAGCATTAGCGTGAAAATACAAACGAATTTGATGCTCTCTTACATTGCATCTTTCAAGCTTCATTCCTTTAATGCCCTCAGTAATACTACCCAGTATTTTAGTTTATTGTTACGAGTCTATTCTGTGTTGCAATATCCAGAAACGCAGCTTGACAGTTTTGAGCATTTTATCACGGGTTGAAATGTCCAAAACTTTTTTTTTTTTTTTAATCCAGAAAGATTACAGGCTAAGCTAACCAGTAAAACCAAAATAATGAGTAAATTTTACATCTACCCCATAAGAACAAGTGCATACGGTATCACTGTATTAATCACGATACTGCTATAAGGTGAGTTGCATCATCGTACTGCAAGGCCGCAGTTTACATCGGATGCTCTCCAATTATTATTAACGTATTATCCAATGCATGGTTATGTTTTTGTTGTAAAAGACCTTACCGAATAGCTGTAACATTTTTTGCCCGTACCACATGTTTGCAAACTTGCAATAGGCAAAAGCTCAAGCCATCTTAACAACAAATTATGTCAAGGGTTGGTTAGTAAATTAACCTTAAAAGGATGAGACACTTAAAAGCACTTTTGTGCCACATTTCAAACACTATATTCTTTACTTAAGCTATGCAGTAAGCTACAATATTCCCCTTGTATAAAACACACAATAAAATTTGAGAGGCAAGTACCAAGTAGTGAAGGAAACTACAGCCAGAGAAAATGGCAGAATATGAGGCGATAGGAAAGGCATTTGTCGATCATTACTACCATCTTTTCGATACTGAACGACCTTCGCTTACTACTCTATACCAACCAACATCTTTGCTGTCTTTCGAAGGTCAACAGTTCGAAGGCGTAGATCTTATCTCTACCAAGATTAGTAGTTTGCCTTTTGATCAATGTCGCCATTTGATCAGTACCATTGACTCTCAACCTTCTGGAATTACCGGAGGTATTATCATCTTTGTTAGTGGTAGCCTACAGCTTGGTGGTGAGGAACATCCTCTGAGATTTAGCCAGGTACTTACTTCACTTAGACTTACCCATATGTTGCCTACTTGCTAGAATCATGGTTTCATTAACTTAATTGACGATATCTTCTGATATTAAAACGCTGCACAAAATAGTCGATATTTAACTCATACAAAGCAAATACAACTAGTACTGGAGTACTAGCCATATAGGACCGGCTCATAAACGTATGTCTGTAATAACTTGTGTCATTGTATGTGCCATCTCGAATTGCAACGTTACTTTGTGATTGAAACATTAAATAAACTTTGAGCATGAATGATATAACATCATGACCGTGCTGATAGAAGCCAATGTAACTGATAAACGGAGTATGTTAGTAGATATGTTGCTCAGACCGATTTGTAAGTATCTGACCTGAGTTTATGTCCATTGAACTTAACTAGCTAGCTAGTTGTATGCAGTGTGTAAGTGTCATGTCTGTGTAAAAGTATCCCGTGTCAGACTCGGGTATGCAAAGTTATAAAATAATTCTAGGTAGATTAGTTTATCCTGATATTAAATCAATTAATCAAGCTTATGTCTGTAATTGCTAAATACGAATTACATGGGACTTAGTTTTAGCAAAGCACTGACATCTTTTTTCTGGGTGCAGATGTTTCATTTGATTCCAACCCTGCAAGGCAGTTTCTTCGTGCAAAATGACATATTCCGTCTCAATTATTGTTAATTTTCCAATGTCAAATGGGGATTAATATCGATTCCAAATTGTAAAATATTTTTCACAACTTGATCTTCATTGTAATGTGAATTTTGAATTGCAAGTGACTGAATTGTGACTTGGCCTTATTACTTTTTAGTACAGTTTTAGCCAAAACTTGTTTAAACCCATCTGCAGAAGTGTGTATGAGCTGGACCGACATTGCATAACAGCCGCTTTAGAAAGGGTTGAAAGTTACCGCGACAATATGTAACAGTCGTACAGGACATTTCGTTTCATTTAATTAGTAATAGTTACTACTGGTCCAAAGATCCGTGAACAGAGACGAGAGGTTGAATTGGGCAACTGCGGGAGCATTCCTTCCTTACCAACAGCGGAATGCATGTCTACAAAGAAATTGTATCTCGGTAAGGTCTGCGACCGGCAAGTAAAGAACGTTTGCCTTTATGTTTTACCCCACTCGACTTTTATCTCCTCACACAAACAATTCAACACAATTAATCAGTTAAGCGAAAGGGATGTCGAATTTTTATTTTTAGTTTAATTTTATTATTTTTGATAACAGATCTTGTTTTGCCCCATTCGACTTATTTGTTAGTTTAAATTTAGATTCCAACTCTCTACATTATTGCAATACCCATCCAAAATCATTGACTTTTAGAATTATATTATCGGTAGTTACTGCAACTCTGCAAGATTTAAATCATGATATTGATTATTATTTGATCCAAAACAATTTATTTATTTATTTCAACATTGAAATCACATGACACACATAATCATTAAGGTATAAATAAATTCTTAACATCTTAAGAATTCTAACAATGCAATAAACCATGGCAATATCTAACCAACTTCTTTTACATAATTCCCAAGATATCAAACAAAATAATTTCATTAAAATTCTATTCCTAATTATTTTTTCTGTGATTATTTTACTTGACACAATAGATGTATCAGCTACTAATCTTCATCTTAACTTCATAAACTCTGTTCCATCTAATACTCTTTCTTCAAATAATGCTTTTGGCGATTTCTACAACGCCAAGTCTGGCTTATCGAAGGCGGCCCAACTTAGAACCTTTCTTGGGTATTCCGTAGATCACATAAAAAATACCAAGACATTGGCGAGAAATGTCAAAAGTCGAATTCTTAGCTTGAAAAATAATGCAGCAATTGATATTTGCATTCACTTACTAGACATGTCCATGGACCGATTGTTAGCCTCAGTCGTGGCTCTTGGTCATGGAGAATTGGGCTTAAACTACTTCGACGTCCACACTTGGCTGAGTGGCGTTCTCACCAATCACGACACTTGTCTCGACGGGCTTGAGGTAGAAGCCCGACTCGAGTTGGAATCTAGGATTACTGACTTGATGGCCCAAGCCAATGTGTTCTTGTCCATGCTTCTTACCTTGTCACCTACTTATGAAGTCGATAAGCAAGTTGATTTGCATAACACGTTGACACGTAAATTTCCTGTTTGGTTGACAAGGATGGATAGTAATCTCCTTGAGGCATTGCCCAAAGAAATTGTCCCTAATGTAGTTGTTGCACAAGATGGAAGTGGGGACTACTTGACCGTAGTTGAAGCCATAGATTCCGCCCCTAAACGATTCGACAATAGATATGTCATTTATGTAAAGCAAGGAACCTATGTTGAGAATGTTCGGATTAAGTCGAGCAAGACGAATATCATGCTTATTGGTGATGGAATGGGCTTAACCATTATTACCGGTAGCTTAAATCATGAAGATGGTGTCCCCACCTTCGACACTGGCACTCTTAGTAAGTACCGTAATTTTACATCCTGTGTCGTTATTATCTCATGAAAGTACATACGGAGTATTTTTGAGATTAAATCTTATCAATTGTTGTTATTTGGATCTTGTAGTTGTAGAAGGCGACGGGTTCATTGGACAAGATCTATGGATAATGAACACGGCTGGCCCAGAGAAGCATCAAGCAGTTGCCCTACGCGTAAGTGCAGATAAGACCGTCATAAACCGATGCCGAATTGATACATTTCAAGACACACTTTACACTCATAAAGATCGCCAATTTTACAGAGATTGTACAATTAAAGGTACAATAGACTTCATTTTCGGCAATGCTGCCGTGGTGCTCCAAAATTGTACTATCGTAGCCCGTCGACCTCTGGATGGTCAGTCCAACATGATTACGGCCCAATCCAAAAAAAGTCCGCTTCAAAACACAGGAATTTCAATTCAAATGAGTCGGATAAGGCCTAGTAAATACCTTAAACCCGTCCAACACTTGGTCAAAACATACCTTGGTAGACCATGGAGGAACTACTCAACAACAGTCATAATGCAATCTAATATAGAAAGTCATATTGACCCACTAGGCTGGGCCAAATGGAACGACGATACTGACACGTCTTTGTTGTATTACGGTGAGTATAATAATACTGGGCCGGGTGCAGGTACAGAGAATAGAGTCGCCTGGTCGGGGTTCCATATGATTACTGACCCGAATGTAGCTATGAACTTTACCGTTGGTGGGCTGATCCAAGGTGGTTCTTGGCTTAGTTCAACGGGAGTTAATTACATTGAGGGCTTGGATAATGGTCGATGCTTATAGCCAGTGGCGGAGCTAGCGACAACCATTCTAAAAAAAATGTAAATTAATTACTGAAAGTTTAGAAATGTTTTCTGAACGACCTTAGAAGCGCGTACGATATCTCTGTAAAACTTTTAGTCTTAGTGTTCGGCCGTTAGCATTAAATTCGAATACTGACTTTGCCACTGCTTATCACCCATATAGCTAGCACGTATTTGCGCTTGTGTTGTCACACATTTTTCTTATCGACCGAGTAGTTAACAATTACAGATGGTAGTTTCTGTTGTTAGTGTGATTAATCAAGTTTTCTCTCATAGAGTTTCCGTAAGTGGATATCGCATTTATAAAATATTGTAATTTTATCACCTACATTGTGTGATTATATTTGATCACAATTTATGCACACTCAGCCGTTATTACAGGAACTCCACTGATAATCTCCATTTTTATCAGCTGTAAGTTTTCTGTGAGACCAATATATGACATAATATATCTATTCAAATCGTCATTTTACAACATAAAATGATCTTATTGAAATACTCGTATGTGTTCGTTTTATGATCGTTGGGAAGAAGCTATGGCAACATCTCGGCAATCTCTTTTACATAATTCCAAAGATATTACAAAATCAAATTTCATCAGAAGTAGAGCTCTACTAATCATTTCTATAATTATTTTCATTAGCACAACACTTTTAATAGCTACTAATCTCAATTTTAATCACGTCATAAACTCGATTCCATCCAACACTCTATCCCTAATCAACGCTTGTGGCAATGCAAACGACGTAGAATCCTGCCTAGCTATGGTGTCCAAGGTTGCCTCTAGAAGAAACACCCAACTCCAAGAACTCGATTTCGACTACCTTACCATCTTCTTAAAACATTCCATATATGACATCAAAAACGCCATGACATTGGCTAAAAAGGTTAAAAGTCAAAGTCTTAACTCGAAAAACAATGCTACAATTGATATTTGCATACACCTATTACATATGTCCATGGATCGATTAATAACCTCAATCACGGCCCTTAGTAATGGACCCTACTTGGGTTCGACCACCTACTCCAATGTGCTTACTTGGCTCAGTGGCGTTCTCACAAATCATGACACGTGCCTTGAGGGTCTCAAGGAAGGACCTCGCCTTGAGCTCGAATCCAGGATCAATGATTTGACGGCTCGAGCGAGGGTGTCCCTAGCCATACTTCATTCGTTGTCACCAAATAAATTACATAAGTCATTATTACGTCATGAATTTCAAGATTGGGTGAGTAAAATAGGTTTGAATAAGGATATTGTAATCCCGGATGTAGTTGTTGCACAAGATGGAAGTGGAGATTACATAACCGTGGCTGAAGCCTTATATTTCGCCCCTAATAGATCCGATGATAGGTACGTTATTTATGTCAAGGAAGGAACGTATGAAGAGAATGTTCGGGTCGAAAAGACAAAGACTAATATTACGCTCATTGGTGATGGTATGTACTGTACCATCATCACAAGTAGCTTAAATTATATAGATGGTGTTCCCACGTTCGACTCAGGCACGCTTAGTAAGTACCCTCAATTTTCTTCGTCTTATATGTTCGGTTTTTATAGAAATATGAACACAAATCCTTGAATAAGACCATTTTATACCTAACACCAGCGCAATGACAACGAGTTCATCAATAAACCTACAAAAATTGTTTATTTTGATAACCTAATAGGGAGTATTTTATATTATATCGATAACTTGCATATATAAATGAGTTATTCATCATCGAATATTAACACATACTTCCTTTGTGGACCAATTCTATGCCATAGGACGGTTTTATAATAGGAGAGTTGCTGAAATATGTATAAATAATTCATTGAACAACATTCGACACATGTAGCTCTAGTGAAATATATATTTCATGCTTAATTAAAGCTTAAACATTGCTCTTATTTGGCTCTTGTAGTTGTAGAAGGGGACGGATTCATTGGACAAGATTTATGGATAATGAACACAGCTGGCCCACATAAGCATCAGGCAGTTGCCTTGCGCGTAAGCGCAGATAAAACCGTCATAAACCGATGCCAAATTGATGCATATCAAGACACACTTTACGTTCACAGAGACCGACAATTCTATAGGGATTGTACAATTAAAGGTACCGTCGACTTCATTTTTGGCAACGCAGCTGTGGTGTTCCAAAATTGTACAATTGTAGCACGTCAGCCTATGGCCGGTCAAGCCAACATGATTACAGCCCAATCCAGATCAAGTCCGCTCCAAAACACAGGAATTTCAATTCAGATGAGTCGAATAAAACCTAGTAAACATCTTAAACCCGTTCAAGAATTGGTTCAAACATACTTTGGTAGACCTTGGAAAAATTACTCAACAACGGTAATAATGCAATCTTATATAGAGGGACATATTAATCCATTAGGATGGGCTAAATGGGATAACTATACGAACACCACGTCGTTGTATTATGGTGAGTATAATAATACCGGGCCGGGTTCCTTTACTGAGGAAAGAGTTGACTGGGCCGGGTTCCATGTGATTAACGATTCAAATGTGGCCATGAATTTTACTGTTGGTAGGCTTATCAAGGGTACTTTTTGGCTCAATTCAACTGGAGTCGATTATATTGATGGGCTTGAAATTTATTCAGATATAAATTAACTACTTTAGAACCGTTTTTACTTTCTAGTGTATTATTTATACATTTGATTAAACTCATGAAATGTATTAATCAAATGTAATTTAGTGATGTATTTCTTTTTTTTTGTTTTTTTTTACTAAAGTACTAATAATTTCATTTTATAAATAATTTTATTGATTTTTTTTATATAAAGCTAATAATAGTTGTTTTGTAATTTTGTGTCAAGTCATTTTCTAAAAAGTCATAATAACACTAATAAAAGATTTTGCATTTTTTAGTTTATAGTTTTATAGCAATTTTATTTATTTAAAAAATTACTCGTATATTGTAGAGTTCGATAGAAAATGAAAAGGGTTATTAAATAAATTATACTTAAATAAATAGATATATAATAACTTAATGAAAGTAAGTTTTATTGGTTTTCTTATTTTCTTAGATGCATTTTTGAGGGAAAAGTTTTGAGGATTTTTATTCTCTTAGTATATAGGGGATGCCCATATTCAAGCACGTCCATCAATTTTGGTTTTTAGTACGTAAATTTAATTTACATTTGATAGGTACGCAAATTTTAGCCCGTCATAAACCATCATCGTCACTTGAATGTTAAGTCAATCCTCAATTCTGAGGAGAATCGTCTACAAAGTAAATGTTTGATTCGGGATCGTTCGTCTCAACAACTAAAATAATAAAAATAGCACCAAAATGCAATTTCGTCACTTACCCTAATCGGTCACTAACCCTAATCAGTCACTACTCATGTGGTCAGTGGTCACACGACTCACACCATACAACAGCCCCATAATATAATTTGCAATATTCCATATGTTTGTACTATATATTTCCTTACATAAATAAAGTTATAAAAGCCATTGGTTTCATATTGAAAGTGCTAAATTGTTGATGTAAGTTACAACTTACAAACAAGAACAATTAAACTCGTTTAGGATTTTGAATATTATCACCTTAACTTAGGGTAATGAAAACATCACAACCTTTTTTACTAATGTCACTCAAATACAAGCTAATTATATAAATAGCTTAGTATTCGCTCTCTGGTTATGACGTTATCATTACCGTTAAGTTTTAGATTTATTGAGGATTACCAATATGCTGGTAATTTACAGGACAACAATGTTCAGAAAGAAGCAAACAATAATGATGCATAACACTTAAAAACAGGGTTCCGAATCACATGATTAGACAAATTTTAAAGTCAAGTAGTTTAATGATGAAACATATGTCCATCCTGCAATTTAGCGTAAGCCTTCTCAAACTGAGCCCATTTATTCTCAAGAGTGCCATTATAGCCGATAGACATTCGGATCAAGCCCGGAGAGATGCCAGACTCGGCCTTCTCCTCATCGGTCAACTCGCTACTAGTGCTGTTACCGGAGCAGGACATAAGAGTCTCATAGTAGCCTAAACTCACAGCCATGAACCCGAAGTGGGCGGCATTTTGGAGTTGGTACATAAGACCATTAGCCTTGTCCTCGGTCTCCATATCGAGACACAACATTCCACCGAAGCCATATTGGGGATTGCGGATCGACTTGAGCAGAAAGTGGTCAGGATGATCCTCAAGACCTGGGTAGATTACTTTGAGGCCTAATTTTTTCATCCTCTTGGCAAATTCTAATGCCCGAATGCCGTGCTCCTTCATCCTTAACCCCAAGTGTGGGACTCTTTCTGATAATTCAAAGGCTGCTTTTGGGTTCATGGTTGGTCCTAACAGCATCAGGGTACCGTCATGTAAGTCCATCATTGAATTAATCAGGCTGTTTGATCCGCATATGGCGCCTGCACAATCAACGAGGTCAATCATCTATTAACATGTGGCAATCTTAAACGAAAGCATACGTAAAAATCACAAAACCTCTGACACAAATTGTTGTTTAAGACGGGTTAAAGACATACAAAACCACCCACTTTGTTAACTAGGAAATACCAAAAATATCACCTTTAGTTTTAAGCTTAAGACGGATATAAGCAAGATTTATCGAATATGTTGGTGACTAAGCCTTATTTTTTTGGTTTAAAAATGTAAGAATTGTATTAAAGAATAAAACCTCATTTACAAAATAAACCAAACCACTATGTAAAGTCAATCACTATGTAGTAGAGTTAAGCTTAAGACCCATTTCTACAGATTTTTGTGCCAAAATAAAGCAATAACAAATAACGTGAAAGGACTGAAAGGAGGGAGTATCATGTAAAGTCAACCACTTTGTAGTAAAGTTAAGGTTTGACTGACATTATTGTAAGGTGATGAGACGATTTTAGTATGTGTTCAGAGGCTAAAATTAGGCAAGTTTAAAGGTTAAGAATGTTACTCGTGAGCTATATTACGTAATAATAAAGTACATTTATTATTTGAGTATTTATATGAGTTTGAGGTCGGAATCAAAGTTTGAGTTGCAATCGTATTTAACGGATGGAGTTGAGACGGAGTGAAGACATAGTCTAGTATGAGAATAAGGTTGATCGAATAGATTGCTCGAGCCTTAGTCAAATGGATTGTGCGCAGATAAACAGGAAAAGCAGACAACAGCGAAACAGGAATGCACGACACAGACGCGTTCGAAAACATTAAACATCAGGATAATAGAAATACGATTTACAAAATTACAAGGATGTAATTGGGAGTTGAGGAGAATAATATACCTGCAATGATGTCTCCGGCGCCACTAATAAACTTAGACACACTATGAACAACAACATCAGCTCCAAGGCGGGCTGGAGAAATGAGCATTGGAGTAAAAGTGTTATCCACCACCATCGTAACACCATTACGCTTGGCTATCTTGGATAGTCCCGGGATGTCGGCTACTGTCAGGGTGGGATTCGACATTGTTTCGAAATACAACACCTTAGTCTTCCCCTCAATAATGGCCTCCTCTACAGCTGCATGGTCCCTTATATCCACAAACGATGTGGTAATCCCGCTAGTGCGAGGGAGAAAATCGCAAAGTAGAGCATGTGTCCCCCCATACAGAGTATTGCAGGCGACTACGTGTCCTCCTGTCAAAACGAGCTGCAGGAGGACAGAAGAGATTGCCGAGATTCCACTGGCAGTGCAGTAGGCAGACTCGGTACCCTCCATGGCAGCCAGGAGGTGACCGAGGCCGAGGACAGTGGGGTTGAAATGACGGCTGTATATGTAATGGTGTTTGTCTGCTCCAAGTTCTCCTGTGAACATTTTTCTCATGGTTTCTGGCTCCATGACGTAAAATGTAGCCGATGCCTCGATCGACATGTTTATACCACCGTGCTCTCCGAACTCATGTCTTGCCCTTCCCAGTTGGACCTCAGGGTCATGTTCGTCATCTGCCAGTGCGGAGAGCCTTTTGGTGCTCGCCTCTCGCAAGCAAGCAATGGTGGCAGAGCGCGAAAACTTGGACATTTTTGGTTGAATTGCTTACAAAAAGTGATGATTAAAGAGGAGGTTGTGTGAATGTGTAATGTTGTTGAGTAGGGCTGAGCAAAAATATACGATACGGTTTTAATATACGGATACGATACGGTATACGGTTTTAATTACACGGATTTCCGGGTACACGATACGAATTTCCGGGTATACGATACGGTTTTTAAGAAAACCGTACCGGGTCCGGGTCGGGGAAAATCAAAACCGGGTATACGGTTTTGACCCGGTTTAATTAAAAATAACCAAAAAAAATTAGTATGTAAAATTTTGTTTTCTATTGACTATATGGGTGAAATTTTGAGCACCAATCATTTTATGTGAAACTTGTAATATACACAACTCACTTTATCAGTGACAAATTTCTGTGTGAAGTTTTGCTAATTTGTATTTTGCTATTTTACCTACTGACTTTGCAAATAATTGTGTTTTATAATAATGATCCTAATAGATTATATAAGCATCTTATTTGTTGGTCGTTACTAATGTTGCGGACTCAAATTCCAGGTCTGAACATTATCAATTAAACCGGATCCGGGTATACGGTTTTCGGATACCCGGTTTAACCGGGTATACGAAAACCGGGTACCCGGTTAAACCGGGTCGGATCCGGGTATTAATTTTTGGCCTTCCAAAAACCGGGTACCCGATACGGTTATTAAAATCGTACCGGGTACCCGGTTTTGCTCACCCCTATAATGTTGAGTATTTTGATAAACATTAAGGCTGGTTTTATAGACATAAGGGTAACTGGGTAAGAACTAAGAAGTGTCCGTTTACAACGTGCTGTCGTGCTGAATTGCTGAATTGCTGATGCACCATTCATTATAGTATACGACCTCATTTAGCTCAAGGACAACTTGCTTTTATTTTGCAATATATTTCCCCTCTACGCGCTGGTGCTGGTGCACGATTCACGTGGCCTGTGTTATTGTGTTAGTTTGAATTTTGATACGCAAAGATTTGCTTAAAACGATATTATCCATTATCCGTCTTGAATTTAAGACATGTCAAATAATACCATATTATGATAAGAAAGATAGGAATTGATGAGAATAATTCAAACTATGTCTGAGCTTCTCATATTATTCCATACTAATGTTTAACTCGGAAAAATCTAAACTATTGCCTCATTTTTCTTTCCTTGAACTCGTCCTCTCTTTTACCTAAGATAACCAGTAAACTTACGGGTCATTTTGATGTGGGTCCCTTTTCTAATATTTTTCTTATTTCTTTCGTTATTATCATTCTCTATTTTTTTTTTCTACATTATCCCATATCTATTATTGTCCATTAATCAAATCGTTATCATTATCATTATAAATTAAGTCTTCTGGTTGATCTTCCATGTCTTCATCTCCTTCTTTCTTCATTGTCATTATCATTTCTCCATTAATCTACCCATCGACTCCTCTATCTCACCACCTCAAGCGCGTACCATCACTAACAACCATCATATACCCGACATCAACCACATAATATCTCATACCCCACCTCATCTACCACCAAGTTTTAACCACACACTTGACTACTGATGCTTCGAATCAGGTTTCGGTTCCGAGGTGAAGAGTGAAGAGTGAAGAGACAGAGGTGACACGCGAGTCGAATAGAGGCAAATTAGGTTTCGGTTTCGGCGCGAGATTGAAGATGGATATGGTGATGTGTAGTGGTGGCGGAATCGAGCTTGAGTAGTGGAGGAGAAACGGAGTGACTAGTGGAGTGTGCTCCGGAATGCGCAATCGTTCCATCTTCCTATCTCTTAACCCAAAAGTACCACCGAGCCTCACCCGTGAGGATTCTTCTGTAAAGTTCAGAAATAAGTTTAGAAAAGAAAGTGTTTGCATTGATGTTAAACTGAAATACAAGCTATGTATTTATAGTTACAATTAGGTTAACTATGCTACTAATAACCAGGAACTAATTCTTAAAGACTAGGAGTGATGATAATACACATGTGTTAAATTACAATAGCTGAAAAAATAAGCTAAAAGATAGGAGGAAGACTAGGCTTCAGTTTTGACTTCGGTTGTGTAGCATCAGTTTGTTCAACACTCCCCCGCAAGATGGACGGTCGGAGACGAAGACCAATCTTGGATGAAAGAGTAAGAAAACGTGATTTGTGCAAGGGCTTCGTTAGCGTATCAGCTAATTGATCACTACCATTGATATGTTGGATACGAATTAGACCCTTCCGGACTTGCTCTTTGACAAAGTGAAAGGAAATAGCTAAGTGCTTCATTCGTGAGTGGAACACGGGATTGGCCGAATAATGAGTTGCAGAGAGATTGTCACAGTAAATAGCTGGTGACGAGGGGTGAGCTATGCCGAGCTCATGGAGGAGGGAGACGAGCCAAAGGACTTCGGAGGAGGTGTCAGCGATAGCTCGAAATTCAGCTTCAGTAGTGGAACGAGACAGAGAGCGTTGCTTCTTTGAGGACCATGAGATGGGATTTTGGCCAAGGTAAACAATATATGTTGGAACCAGTGTCCTCCACAGTTAGTGCAATAACATAAATAAATCTCTGTAGGTTCACAGGGTATACTTTGTATAATAATCAGTTGATTAACGTTTATCAATAACGGTTGACTTGCTAGATAAGTTTGACGTTATTGTCATACAGATGGCGGTGATCAACTGGTCCCTAAAAGTCACACCTAAAGGATGTGTTTGAGAGATGTGATTATTTGAGAAAATAATCATATTGATACCCTATTATATGACTAAAAGGTTAGTCAGTGTATTTGACTTAGGCCAGAGCATGGATCGGATATCCGATCCGAACTCCAATTTCAGATCGGATATCCGATTCGAAAATTCAATTTTTTACTATCCGATATCCGATCCGAAACTCTTCGGATATCCGATTTAATATCCGAAAAAATCGGATCGGATATCCAATTTTCGAGATAATTTTTTCAGTATGTGTATTTATCTTAAAAAATGTCTATTTTTGCTCAAAAAAAATTATTTTATAAAAAACTTCACTACATATAATAATTTAACATCTCAGTTCTATCCTTAAATTGAACTAAATTAACTCATCGATTTAGAAAAATTAAAATAAACCCATATCTGTCAACACAACATTGAAAACAAGACTTCCCCATTCCCGTAAATATGTGGAATAAAAACTCTTCTGCCTCTGAAATTAGGAGAGAAAAAAAGCAACTGGAACTAAAATAAAGCTTTGAATATAAGAGTTGATGAATGAGAGAGTTTGGTCATAACATTCATGTTGATTAGAGTAATTTAGGTAAAATAAAAGAGAGGATAATATTATTGGGGTTAATCATTATGAGAAAGATGGAGTCACAATCAGAATTTGAAGACGGAAGTTAGTATTTTTTAATGGAGTAAGAGGAAGTGAGTTGATTTCTCATGTCTGCTAAAATGAATTCAACATTTAGGGTTGAAGAAATGGTACATTTAGGGTTGAAGAAATGGGTGAGTATAAATATAAGGTACAATATGGTGTATTATGGGCCAATGTTGTCAACAAGTGCATTCGTGGATTTTGAAGGCCCAAAAGTAATGGGTAAATTTCAACTTTCTTTGGAAAAAATGTAAAAAAGTTAAGTTTCGGATCGGATCGGATATCCGAAATTTTTTAGACTGGTATCCGATATCCGATCCGTATCCGAAAGATTCGGATCGGGTATCCGATCCGAATGTCATTTTCGGATCGGGTATCCATTTTTTCGGATCGGATATCAGATCGGTTTTGATAATCGGATTTTTTGCTCAGCCCTAATTTGACTAAAAGGTTAGTCAATGTGATGATGACAGATTATTTAATAACGATTAAATAATATTAGCTGAGACGAATTAACTGTAATTCGTAAATTGGATATAAAATGTTATATTTAATTGTTGTATATAATGTAAGCTAATTAAACATAAACCGTTATAATTAATTGGCAAATTATAAATATACGGATATTTATAATTAATGATGTATTATAATGTAGGTCCATGTAAAACGACGATTATAATATATTACATTATATTGGAAGCTAAAATGACAAAAAAAAAACAAAGTGTCCAGATACACTCTGTTTTTCGGTCAATGAGTAGTTATTTTGAGGAGACAAAATCTCCTCATAAAACCTACCATGAGCCGTGAGAAGCAGGGAGGAGGGAGAGAAATTGAGTTTATAATTCTAAACCTAATTCATTCTCACGGTAGCCTCCATCTCAACATTCACACATCACAAAAAGGAAAAGCTAACAGTAACTTTTCACAAAATACAAAACCTCCTTCTCATCAGTGAGATCGTGTAAGAGGTTCTCTTTCTAGCAAAAGAAAAGGGTATTTCTCGGAGCATCTTGGGTGCAACGATTAGGAGGATATCTACCTTGATATCTCTATTCTTTACGCCTATTGCTAGGACCGGAGGTTGATTTCTAAATCTCTATTCTTTTCTTTGTTTTCGTTTATGACTCGCATAATCAAATTATTACTTTTTCGTTATAATCCTATAATAATTGTATTGTGGTAATACCGATTTCCCACAAGTGGTATCAGAGCATAGGCCACGAAATTGTTTTAATTTGATTTCATAAACCGAAACTGTTTTCCTCCGCTGTGTGTTTGTCTCGATCGAGGACTTGAGTGTCTCGATCGAGAAGGTTTTGAGAGTTTTTGTCTCGATCGAGTTCTTGTGTGTCTCGATCGAGAAGTTTTGTTTTCTCAAATTTTAGGTCGATCGAGTAGCTTGTTCGCTCGATCGAGGACTTTAGTGTCTCGATCGAGTGATGTTTTTACTCGATCGAGGTCCCTGTTTGTCGACTAGGAAGAATTAGTCGATCGAGTAAACTGTATACTCGATCAACACGTTTTCTTTTCGATCGAGAGACTTAATGGTTTAATTTCTTCTCGATCGAGCACCTTACAGAATCGTATTTCCTTTCGTATTCATTTTCATTTAGATTTATTTTGTTATTTTTAATCTGTTAAAATAACATACAATAGATTTGTAGATGTTTTAATTTAATAAAGATTAGATTAAAATGAAAATGGAAATGATGTTGAATGAGTTTATCATTTGAAAGGATATTAATTTTTCCCTATTATGTCGATAAGGACCATTTTTGCCGAAAAATTTTTGCTGAAAAATTTCTGTTTTTTTTCCCTTTGCTGTATACAAAGTTTTTTTGGGCCTTTAATTGTACATCATTCGGATTGTGTATAATTAATGTGAAACGGTTCACATATGCTAAATATTTTAACATTTTAAAGCAGTTTGAAATGTTTTAGGATAGTTCATTTTATCAGTAAAATGAATCGAGATTGTAATTAATTTGGGAATTACAGAATCACCACATAATTATAATCTATGTTAAAAGGGTGGTTTGGATAATAAAACAACGTAATATATGTATTATGTCTTGTTTGTTTTGTTTTAGTTGGTGCTTTTATAATATGTTTTGGATTGTTTGAATGAATTTTTAACGTATTTTTACAATCAGTTGTAACTTAGTGTGGCCTTAGTAGATTGTGTTACCGTAATGATGGTAACACAGTCTTGGATGTATTTTGAGATCTCGAATCTCCATTATTTTTAGTTTTGGGTTTTGAAATTAGTATGTAATAAATAGGATCTTTGTAATTTTATTTGTTGTAATTTCAAAGAAGACTAAAGATGGAGATTGTAGCTCACTCCCGCTACATGGACCAAGAAGGGTGATCAAGTCAAGCTTCGAGGGTCCAATCAGTTGGATTCCAAGTTGTATTTTATTCTTTTTGGTAGGATAGGCCACACTAGGACATGTTTTTCCCTTTTACGTTTTTCATTCTCGTTTACTTTCCATCACATGATAGATAATTGCATCATATTCCGCCTAAACCAAACCACCTAAACTAATAAAAATGCATGAAAATGATTCATACAGTTTGAATATTTTAATCATGGACATACAGATGTCACTCGTTCATAGGGCCATCACCTTAGTCTAAATCATTCACGAAATGCTAGAAATTTGTTCACTTAAAATGAATTAAATTTAAGATGATGGGATCTTCCTCTAAAATGAAAATTGAGATTAGTCTTTATAGGAAAAACTACTATGAACCCCTTCTTCGTCGGAAGTCATAATATGACCCCTTCTACGTTGGGTAAGTAGTGAGTGTTGACCTATTTTACCTCAACATTGTAGTCCGAGTAATATCTCGGGATTATAATGGACTAAAGATAGAATTTACAGAAATTTATCGACTGAGAATTCTAAAAGTAGAATTAGCCAAGAGGTTGGCTTATCAATTTACAGAAATTGAGTCTTGGGATCATTTATATAATTCTTGAGGGAGGTCAATTGTATAAATGCATGAGTCATCGCATTAAACAGTTTTTGCATTAAGACTTAATTTTAAAACGATGAATTCTTATTATATTTTTTCTTCTTTTCACAGTTTCTTGAATCCGTTATATACAGATATAACTGCTAAAATAACAAATGGCTGGAAGTACAGACGACCCAATGCCAAGTGCTACACTCGCTCGCGAGTCTTGGCTAAAGATCTTTATGGACAACATGTGCACTGAAACAAGACCCAAAGGGGCTGATTTCGTGCCAAGAAAGACTCCCGAACAGCCACCACTCGAGCATGGCTCAAGTGATTCTAAAACTAAGCTAAATGACACCTAAACCCGGGCTAGGGATAGGACGGTCCCGGAAACCGCTTTGCACAACCAAGTGCAACCAAGACTCAACGAAACAACAACAAATTAAACTCGACACGAGTAGTTGTTCTTCTCATTTGAGGGGCTGTTTTGGAGGGCTTATTTTGTGGGTTTAATACAATGGGAGGTAGATGGATATGACTTAGACTAGATCACACAGCATGTCTAAGTCTAGGAGTAGTTTCGCCCAAGAACACGAAGCATGGACTCAACTCCGCTCCAATAGCTCGAGCCTTGGAGGTTCTCTCGCACTAAGCAAAGATGATAAATGCCCAAGCACAAAGCAAAGGACACAAGGGTTTCAAAAACCTGACTTTTTTCATTTCATAAACTGGTTATTACAAAGGAGGATAAGCCTTTAAATAGGCATTACAAAGTTCAGCAAACTAAAAGCTAGAACACAATCTAACCATTGATAATCAACAACTTTAATCTAATGGCTGAATTCAAAAGAGAAGTAAGACAAATGCAATAAAGGGACTGAATTCCTACTGTTTGAGACAACAAATAGCTGTTGCTTTGTCTTATTTCGTGGCTCAATTAAGCTCATTGCAGTAGTTATCAATAAAGAGGAGACAAGGTGAAGATAAGGACAAGCTGTCGCTTTCCATGGACCACTTTCTGTTTCAGCAGCTTTGGGTTGTATTCTTGTACACAAAAAGGTATCCTATTGTTGCCTCATGATGCTCACACAATTGGGGATCAATTAAGGTCCAAGTCCTATACTTTGGTGTGCAATTTCAGGCGTGCCAAATGTGCAGGAGTCCCTCATTGCACACAAGCAGCAACAAGACCTTAGAATAGCATTCTGGAATCAGTCATATCTTTCAGGTTACACAACTCTTTGCATAGGATGAATTATAATGCTCATGATAGCTCATATCAAAGCTAGAGATGTTAGCTTTCATGTCAAAAAAGAATCAACCCCACATGATGTCTTGAATTCGAGATACAGAGGTTTGAGTACAAGCAGGTCACTTGCATTTTGTTCAGCAGCATTCCAGAATACAGGGGCATCTTGCAGATGCTCGCATTTTCTGCACAGATAGAATTAGGAGACCCATGAGTAGCCAAATTGAAGATATGTGAGTTAGCTCCCTTCTCCATTTGGAATCATCCAAAAATAGTTTTTGGAACTTCAGTTATAAGCCTTTGAGTAAGTATAGGTCAAGAGTGAATCCTCATCAGACTTCCTGTGCAGCAGCATGAACTTTGAAAATTCATATCTCCCAGCTCAGATGGAATAAAAATGCTCATCATGATTCAAATGAAAGCTAATGAAGTTAGCTTTCATAACCAAAAAGAATCAACCAAAAACATCCAGCCAATGTTGAGTTATTCATCCTTGAGTGTCGACAGGTCATTTCTGAAAGGCTGAGGAGCATCCATGCATGACAGTCTTTGAAGCTCGATTGTGAACAATGTACTCAATGAATGTTGTTGATTCAAAATCCATGTGAAAGAAGACTCATTCAAGATTTCAAAAATATAAAGAACACAAAAAGTGACCAAGTAAAGTGCAAGATATGATCATTTAAACTTGGCCCAATGCTACTGAGAGTTTCAAAACAATTCGTATTTATTTCGCTGCAACATGAATCAGTCCACGCGACTGAAGAATGATGGGTCCAACTTTGCGGACTGGGAGGCGGCATTACGGAATGCTGCCATTGCTGACGGTAGGCTCAAGTACTTGACTGAGCCTCTACCGACTAACCCAGGCCCCAATGCAGGAGCCAATGAATCACTTGCTTATAGTGATTTCGTTATGGAGGCGGGTGCGATAAAGAACGTACTCATCTTTTCAATGGAATCCAATTTGCAGAGGCGATTCATAGCCCAGGGTGAAAACAAGATTTTCACCACTCTCTCTAACGAGTTCTCGAAAGCTCCGAGGATCGTTAGCTATGAGTATACCTGTCGCTTCTTTGAAGCGAAACTCCAGAAGGGCCAAGCGGTTAGCCCACACATTCTTGCTATGATCGAGAATGTCGAGAAGCTGGAGGCTCTTGGTTGTAAAATCGATGAGAAGATCATTATTGATCGTGTGCTTCATTCACTTCATGATGGTTTTGCCCTTTTCAGGGCAAATTATTATATGAATGATATGAAGAAGAGTCTTCATCAGCTCCACTCACTCCTTGTACAGACAGAGAGTGATCTAAAATTGAGTGGGAGTCTGAAACAGGACGGTCTCATGATAGCAAACAAGGGTAGAGGTAAGGGCAAGGCTCAGGCCAACCTAGCTGTAGGGAAGCCGAAGTTCAAAAAGTCAGGGCAAGGCAAGAGTGGGCCTGGTGAGACTAGCGGTAGCTCACAAGGCAAGACAAAGAGCAAGGAAAACATGGAGTGCCACCATTGCCACAAGACTGGGCATTGGAGGCGGAACGGTCCCGTGTATGCTGAAGACGTAAAATCAGGCCGCGTCACTCCTGTTGGTACGTTATCTTTTATTCATATGATTGAGATTAACCATGCAAGTTTCGGAACTTGGGTACTAGATACTGGTTGTGGTTCTCATTTGTGTAATCATTTGCAGGGCCTAAGAAGCATCACAACTCTCGCAAAGGGTGATGTGGACCTGCGAGTGGGGAATGGAGCTAGAGTTGCTGCCGTTTCAGTGAGAACATATGTAATCCAACTCCCTAGTGGTTTTGAGTTATTACTGAATAATTGTTACTATGTACCCAGTTTGTCGAAAAACATTATTTCTGTTTCCGTTCTTGATAAGGACGGTTTTTCGTTTTTAATAAAGGATAATAGCTGTATTTTCTCTTTAAACGATATGATTTATGGCAAAGCAGTTTCCATGAATGGAATATATGTTTTAGATCAAACCACAGATATAATGCATGTGAGTAATAAGAAAGCAAAGGTTGGTGACAAAGATCAAAGCTATTTATGGCATTGCCGTATGGGACACATAAATGAAAAACGCTTGAAGAAGCTCATTGACAATGGGACTATCTCCCCATTTGGACTATGAATCTTTTGGCACGTGTGAATCATATCTCATAGGCAAAATGACTCGAATTTCCTTCAAAGGTGTTGGAATGCGCGCTGCTGACCTATTAGGACTCATACATACTGATGTGTGGGGACCTATGTCAATCAACGCTAGAGATGGCTATAGATATTTTATCACTTTCACGGACGATTTGAGTAGATATGGATATGTCTACTTAATGAAGCATAAAAGTGAATCCTTTGACAAGTTCAAGGAATTCCATAATAAGGTTGAAAACCAACTGGATAGAAAGATTAAAGCAATACGTTCAGATCGTCACTGGCGTGGCGAATACTCTTTCGAATGAGTTTGACAACACCTTAAAGACTGTGGTGTAGTACTACAGTTAACTCCACCTGGAACACCACAATTGAATGGTGTGTCCGAACGGAGGAATCGAACATTGCTTGATATGGTTTGATCCATGATGAGTCACACGGTTGTACCTGACTCATTATGAGGATATGCTCTATTGTCAGCTGCTCTAATACTTAACCGAAGTCTGTCTAAAGCTCTAGACAAGACTCCATATGAATTATGGAAGGGAACGGTCCCTAACTTGTCCTTTATTCGGGTTTGGGGCTACGAGGCTTATGTCAAGTGGGGACCTGACGATAAGCTCGGCCCACGATCGGTCAAGACATACTTTATTGGTTATCCAAAAGGGATGTTTGGTCATTACTTTTACTCGCCTACCGAACATCGAGTTTTTGTTGCGGCTAGTG
>JAIUZE010015054.1:0-15931 GCA_022085475.1 Heliosperma pusillum | reverse complement strand
TATATTACTACACTAGTAATACTTAGGAAATATTAGTATATGAGAGTTTTTAGTGAGAGGAAGAATTTTAGAGAGAAGTAAACAAATTGCACAAAAATGAAGTAAGTGGAAAATGAACAACCATTGCTCATTATAAGGCCACTTTTGGCCGGACCATACAAGCATAAATGGCCTCTTATTTTGTTCAATTTTGATCACATGCATTAGAGTGGAGTGTTGTAGTATAAGTGATGATTGTTTTCTACTTGTTATGTCACTTTCAATTAATAACTAAAGAGTAAAAACAAGAACAACAATCATCACCATGTAACTATAATCCAACCGGCCATTATGGCCTTGTTTGGTCCATTTTGATTTTTGATATTTGTCTCACAAATACTTATTGATCATATGGTTAATTATCTTGTATAATTAAGTGTTAATTTGATCATATAACAATTATATGACTCAATTAAATAAATAATATGTACTTAACATTTTAAGTAATATTTTACCATTCTATCAATATATAATGGGTCCCACAATGCTTAGTTAATTTATTTTACAAGTCCTTGTAAATATAATTAACTAATTACCTCTATCTCAAAACCTCAACTAATTTAGTAATTTAATGATTAATTACTATAAATCTTATTTAATCGTATTAAAATAAGATATAATTTTATTAGTCAATTATCGCATAATTGAAAAATAAGTTTAATCGAATTTGAGTTCTTAACTCAATTTCTAACAATTAACTCTCGTAAATATCGAATATATGTAATGTACTAATTAACTGTATCGTATACAAATAATTAGTTACTATTTGGATTTCATCCTTTAGGTGTGACCGAAAGGGAACAGTTGATCACCGCCGTCAAACGACAATAACGTCAAACTCTAGTCAGCAAACCGTTATTGATTTACGTTAATCAAGTACTATCAATATATATATAGTCAATAATTATCCCAATTATATTCCATAATAAGATTTATTATGTGGCGCACTATTGTGGAGGACACCTACTCCAACAAGCTCCCACTTGTCTGACACAAGTGTGCGTCACCGATTCTCTTGTCTCTTTATCACATCTCCCACTCAACGCAAGGTGTCTTTCAGGTCGCACTTGCGATTGACAATATCTAAAGTGGTTTTCTCGATAGGGAGAGTAACTGTCTGACCGGAAAATCTACCATTGATCTCTTTCCGAGCGTGGCCACGCATTTACAGTAACTTCTCCTCGAGTGGCCTAAAGATGTTTTTACCCAACGTGGGTGGACAATTCCTGTTGATCCATCTACTCTGTATGATGCAGATCACCATGATCCAGAAAAAGTCCATCGGCCTCCTTTTACGGCACGACCTAGAACATCAACCAAAACCAATCGGAAACTGCACCGACTCAGATAGACGGTCGCCAGTCAAAAGAATCGACTTATAGGAATAAGATAGAAGACCCTGCCACGACCAGGCATCAAATAATTGATTTAAGGGTCTCTACATTGTCACTGTCCGACAGAGTGTCTTACAGTCTGTCTATGTAAACGACCAGTCATCTCCATGACCCCATGGTGCTGAACCAACTATCGATCGACTTACAATCTAGTCACTTCAAGACGTCACCTCAAATGAGTGATTAGGGACAAAACACTAAGTTCATCCTGTTCACTTGAATTGGGTTCAACTTTTCTTTCAACCAATTCGGATAAACAAAGTATTAAAATTTAGTCAAACTAAATAAAAGGGTTTTTAATGAAACTCTAACAATGAATGCGATTATTAAATATTTGGAAAAATTGATACGCTATCAATAATTTCATATCTCATAATCTCTAGCAATCCAAGTACATATTTCAATCCCCATTGAAATGACATGACTATCATGTTCAGCCTGCAAAAGGCATGGCTAATGGATTAGCAATACTTGCATCTTTCCCATCGTTCTGATTGCTATTTCTCTTTGTCTACGTAATCTCATATTACATAAACCTTTCTCAGTACATGTCTAGGTTTGAATCTAGACTTAGGATTCTTGGCATAAAGGTAGCTCCCACTGTTTTACCAGTATCATGGGATAGGATATACAACTATAGGAACTACTTCTAGTCCCTCCAATACTGTCGAATCCAAGCTACTTTCATATGCAGCATCATATGATGCAATGTACTCTATTTCCGTTGTATTGAAAATGTCACTTTATATTTCCAGCGGATACATGACATTTATATTTGAAAATGTCACTCCTACTTGGAACCTTTCCAATAGTCTTTTCTGCTTGGAACTCTTCCAACAGATAAATCTTCTATAAAACACAGCCAGTTCGTGATTTCAAATCACTTTGATCAGTTTGGAAACTGAAGTCTGTGTAAACTCTTACACACAACTCACTATAAACTCCAAACATATGGAACATATCTTTAGTCCTTCGCAAGTACTAAGGATGTTCTTTATGGCTATCAAGTGACTCTCACTTGGATTTGATTGCAAATGATTCGTCATACTCAAAAGCATGCGAAATGTCGGATTGAGTATACATCACAGCGTATATAATTGATCCCGCAGCGGAAGCAAAAGGAATCAATTATGATGTGTTCAACTTCCTTGAACTAGTCAAAGATCTTATCAATATAAGAATTTTGACTCAATGCTAATATCCTTTTAGATTTATCTCCATAAATCCAGATATCTAAAAGATGTATTCTTCTTCTCCAAAATCTTCCATCATCTAAAATGATCAATATGTCTCCACATATAAGACTGATGCACACCACATTACTCCCACTAAACTTCATGTATAAACATAATTCCTCGAGATATCGAGAAATATTTTATGACATGATTGACACACTAATTCCAACTCTTTTTGTGCTTACTTAAGACATACTCTTAAGCTTGCAAATTAACTTAGGATAATTAGGATCTACGAACCCACAGGTGAATATAAAATATACTACCTCTTCTAGAATCGTATTCAAGAAGGTGGTTCTTGAGATCCAGTTGACATCATACTATTATGATATGCTGTAATCGCTAAGTATATTCGAATGGATCAAAAATTCAGGTTGGTACAAAACTCTTTGCCTACCAATTTATCTTTGAAAACATTTTAATGGTCATCCATGCAAAATTCGATCTTAATAAATCAATTTACATTTAAGAGGTCGCACTTCTTCAA
Organism: Heliosperma pusillum; assembly: GCA_022085475.1. Lineage (NCBI taxonomy): Eukaryota > Viridiplantae > Streptophyta > Magnoliopsida > Caryophyllales > Caryophyllaceae > Heliosperma > Heliosperma pusillum. The sequence goes on along the minus strand of JAIUZE010015054.1, from coordinate 12,776 downwards.
GTAAAATTTTACCAGGTCACATACCTGTCCATCATGCATGGAGGCCATTACAAATCGCATGATTCTAAGCCATAGCAAGAAGTTGGGACCAGAAACAGTCTTTTATAAGTCACAGATTAGAATTCATCACTTATTAAGGAGTGATAAAATTCCACCTGACCTCTTAAGAAACAACTACTGAACAAGCAATGAGGAAACGTTTTCCGGACCATATGCTCAGTTTGTGGCTCTAGAAACATTTTCTCCCACTCTGTCAAGAAATAATCGTATTTTTATTGAAAGACAGTATTACGAGTCACAAACGCTTTGTTCTCGTTGTTTAACGTAGGATTATTGAGCACTTGTTTCATACGGATAATTTACAAATTAGGTACGCTACCTATCCATATCGTATATGAAACAAAATCCGACTGTTTTAATTGTGCTTAGATATGGTGGGAAAAGAAATAGCAGACAAAATAATAAAATCCCAAAGTTAGTCAAGTGGCTCAGATTAACTTGACAAAGACAAAACCATATCGTATAAGGTTTTGTATCTCTATTCAACAACACCTTATCTAATAATGTACGTTAGAGAAGTTAACTCGTGAAACTATTTCACACTACTTTTGGTGAAAATCAAAGTCAACACTTAGATATTTACAGTTACGAATTACTCGTAAGTCCTTGTCTAATACTCTTGGTGATTAACTACTTCACATTGAAGCTCTTTGAACTTTTCAAAGATTTCTCATAGCACCTCATTAAGTAGAATCAAATATAATATCTACTTAAATTGTTGGTAAATAAAGTGAAATAGTCATAACCATCTCTGGTTGTATTTGTTATTGGACCACACATATTCTAATGTAATAGGGCCAATAACTCACTAGTTCGATTTCCTTTTAAATAAAAAGGGCACGAATTATCTTGCCTTGAATACAAGATTCGCACGCACCATAAGATTCAAAAATCAGATGGTTTAGGGATAGTTGTCAATACTAGCCTCTTAATGTGCTACACAATCCAGAATTAGGATTAGATAAGGGTCACCAATTTTGAGCCTTTACAATCTATATGACAAGTGATTACTAGTTTAGATCAAGAATATAATTACCTTAATTGGTATGGGATAACCATTGACCAAGTATAGGCATAAAAAGATACAACGTTTGTTCTATTCACAAAAGTGAAACACTTGTGTCGTACACTTAAGTGTATACTATATTCTTTATTTAGAGGTCATATACATAATAACGTTTATTAAAGTATACCTCTAAATCCAAAACTAGATTGATCACATTATAACTTTTATATGTCTCTATAGAAATAAAACTACAATAGTTATATTTCCCTTGTAGGTCGACATTTAATCATGGTTAGTCGTCGCACGAATCATTTATATGTGCATTGAATACATTGATGAAAACCATAATGGGTATCCAATACCTAAAAATTGCATTTAGCAAAATAAATGTCAATCATATAGATATTATGGGTGAAAATAGTACACCCAATTTCTAACTCTTTAGAAAACTTGGGGCAGATTCTTTTCTTGTGTCCTACACTATAGAATCGTCAAAAGTTGGGTTCGACACCTTGCTTTGGTTTTGACTTTACTATTCAAAATAGTTTTGCCTTTTTCCCTTGCCTTGTGCCAAACTCGTGCCAACCTACTCTTGAACCTCGTCTTAACAATTAGGAATATAAACATCATTCTTAGTGCTTCCACTCACTTTCATGAATCTCTACTTTAGACAAGTATATTAGAATTATTGTGAAGACTATTCTTCATTTCATTCATGGTTTTACCTTCAAAAAGGATAAACCTTTCATGAAGTGACTACGGTATTTGGTTATTCACGATTTTAAATAAATCGATTAACCTAGTCGTCCCAACTGATTTGGCCTCTTTTGAGGTAAGCCTCAATAAGGAGCATAATGCCGACATACCAAAATACAAATATTTTCTTTGAAGCAAAAATTTGATGTACCTTTGTTATAAGAAGGCGTCACAAAATATTCAAAAACGCTTTTGACTAAGTGTGACTTATTCATTTACTCTTCATAAGAGACATTTGCAACGGTGAATATGAGGATCAAAAGATAAAATTCATTTTGTCTTTAGCTACGGTGGTTTAAACGAAGATCGCAATCAATATACTACCGTATAAAATAATGGAAACCTTTTCCACGACTGAACGGATTTATAAGTTCATAGAAGGATAAAATATTTGTCATTTGCGCGTATAAAATAAATATCAACGGAAAATAAACATTCATTGCTTAAATATAATTTACTTGTAAAACAATTTTAACAAGTCACTCATATAATGACCCCTCACGAAATTATATAAGTGATTCCAAGACCCATCTTTAGATAAAAATAGTCATCGCATGCAACCTTTATCTAAAAAATGGTAAGTCAATACTTGACTAATTCTACACTTAGAACTCTTGGTTGACGGATTTTGATAAGTGATATTTTGTATTGATTTATCCCCCGTTTTAGCTCGATTTCTATACGATTTATGCACTTTGTTAAGTGATTAACGAGCTAATACTGCTATTCTAGTTGTTTTGCGTGTTTTGACTCGTTTTATAGGAAATGAAGCGGTTTTGCTATATTTTTCTACTTTATGGAGCAAAGACACTAGGATACGAGTTTTCAAGGAATTGATGATAGCCAGTTCACGATTTGATTACGATTCCGCTACATCTTTCCTCGAATGGACTCAATTTGGATTTTGGCTTTGGACTTTAAGAAGAAAACTCAACCCAAGTCAAGATAAGATCAGCCCAAGCCCAATTCCGTAATGCATTGACCAAAGACTAAGGCATAGGATTCCGTGCCTAAGATGAAAAGACGGAAAATCCGACTTACACAAAAACCCGATCGGATTGCCTGTTACCCGATCGGGTATATCTGCAAGAAGACGTTACTTGGCTCTTCTTCAATCCGAGCTTAAATGGGAGGTTTAATGCATTGACTAGGGTACGAATAAGTAAGAGGATCAGCAGCCATGCAGCCTTATAAAAGCCAATGATCATCCAAGCATCAAAACATACAATCTTACAATAATCTAATAATCTATTATCATTTCTTTTAGCACACTTTCTTACAAGTTTTTATAGCTTTCTTAGTATTTCTCTAGTGTTTATTTAGCTTTTCTTATTGGGTATTTGTTCTTACTTTCATTCTTATATACTCATTTTCCTTACCGGTAATTCTCTAATCTTGATTTACTTATGCAATTTTAATCACCATGGACTATAATCTCACTAGTGTTATTTTCATAATATTGTTGTTATTAGGGAATCAACCTAAAATCAATCTAGTTAAAAACCAAAGTATTATTTAGCATGTCACATTATAATTTACCTAATCATATAATACTTAAAAATATCATCAGAATGATTGTTGACATAATCACCATAATCACTTTAGTACTTACATTTCATAATCTAATTTCATATATCTTTTTCTTATTAATCTACTTAATCACATAATCACATAGATTAGATTAATTCTAATATTGTAAAATTATTATTGTGTAAATAAAATAAATAGAGTTGTAATATTTGAAATGATTTACGAGTTAAACGAATTATAAGAAGAGTAGTTACCAATTGAACCATCTAAATTGTTTCTTCCTTTGGTCGTGTCAAATTCTATAACTTTGTTTAGTGGCCATAAACAATTGTTTGTATTAGTCATTTCTATCTTTATGACGAGAGTTGGGATAGGAATTAGGACTATCAATAGGGTTTTAGTGACTTAACCATGCTGAAAGGACGTTAGGACCCACTAAAAGGTCGGTACGAATCCGGAAGGAATATACCGCTACAAGGCCTAGACAATCATAAGTAATTCTAATATTGGTATCTATGAAACTTTTAACTAGTTTTACATGTATTTCTCTTTCACTATATCAACTTGATTAGTTAGTTTAATTTATCGTTTTAGATAGTTTATTTTATTGTCTTTTTATTTCTATTATTAGATAGTTTACTTTATCGTTATCTAGTTAGTTTATCGTCTTTTTATTTCCGTTCCTAGATAGTTTTTATTATTGTTATTCTCTGGTTAATTATTATAGTTAGTTAGACTTTCAATATTGTCATTTAAATACCGTCTTTAGTTAGAAATTAGTTGTCAATATTCGGATCAGAGGACTTCCCCGATCGGGTACGTGACAACCCGATCGGGTATGTCTTCTGTTCTGGGTTTTTTTGTTTTGCAATTTACATATTTGTTCTTACATATCGTCATTTATATTCTTGTTATTTTATTTTATGTTAATAGTTCAGACAAACAACTCAAGTGACTCGATTTTAAATGAAAACCAATCCATAACAATTCATAAGTAACACGTACTCCCTGAGGATCGACACCCTACTTCCCTAATTACCTTCCTTATGTTGTTAGCCTAGTCCGGGTAAATTATTTTTGTTTCGGGACCGCGACAGAACCGATCAAATTTTGGCGCCGTTGCCGGGGAGCACGGTTTTGTTTATTTGAGAATTGTTGGTTTTTATTTCTATCATTTCTAGGTGCAACCGTACCTAATTCATTTCTAACTTTCTCTTTTGTGTTTTTCTTGTAGGTTGATAAAATGGTGCTAACTAGAGAAGATCCAAGGTACCGGGTTTTTGAGCTTGCCAGTAGGATCCTAAGGGTCCATTTGACTTTGATTGCTCTCATCGAGGGTAACCAATTTAGAGGAAAACCAAACGAAAACCCGTCTCATCATCTTCAAACCTTTTGTGAGTTTTGTCAAAACATAGTGAGGGAGGGAATCACCCAAAATGAAATTAGAGAAACACTTTTTCCTTTATCACTAAAGGGAGAAGCCAAATGGTGGTTCACCCGTCGCTTAAAAGAAGCCACAAGACCTATGCAGTGGGAAGAGATTGCCGTCGCTTTTCACCGTAGGTTTAGAACCAATTTATCAAACCTATCCAGTAAATCACAAAATGAAAGAGGGGAAGGTTCGCAAACCAATGGGGGAGAGCGAAAGAAGAGTCGAGTGGAAACTTCAATTGAAGTTGACACTACCATTTCCTTAGCTTGTCCTAGTCAATCTAACGAAACCACCCCGAAAAGTACATTATATCGTCCCAAAGCTTTCAACCCATTTACCTCAATTACAACACCATGCGAACTTTGTGGTGGGATAGGGCATATACCTCAACGATGTGGGAACAAACTCGCAACCTTAAACCCCTTTCACCCACAAGTTCATCAAACCCAACTTACTCATACACCACAATACCCACCTTTTCAAAATGGTCTAATAGATATCAAGTTAAGGGAGATAACCCAAACCCAACATAGCATGAGCTCTTACTTCCTTTCTAGCCTAAACTCAATCAAATCAGCCATTCTATCTCTCCAAAAGAGAGTGGAAGAGTTGACTCCATCGAGTTCTAGTCATAATACCCAAGAGAGAGATGTACCATCAATTGTCACAATTGATATGATTAGTGACAAACCCTGTGATCACCCTCTTGGGAATGGAAAGAGTAAGGAGACAATTTATAGGTTACCCCATGAACTTAGCAACAATCCCACACTATCCAAACCAACCAAAGCCCTTACACATGATGAGACATCTCGTCTCGAAGCTTTGCTCATGTCAATGATAAAAGCACAAGGGAAATTGGAAGAAATGATTGAAGAGGCAAATTTGGCAACAAACGAGGCTCTTTCAAAGTTAGAAGAAAGGATTGACAAGATATCTAAGGGAAAAGAAGCAACCAAGGATAATCACAAGGAGCCTAACCTTGAAGAAGGGAAGATCCTCATTCCTTCCAAACTTAAAGATCCAGGTTGTTTCAACATCTCGTTCACCATGTGTTTCCATAAGGTAAGAGGTGCATTGTGTGACTTAGGAGCTTCAATTAGCGTCATGCCTTTTGATGTCTATAATGAACATTGCCCTATACAAATGAAATTCACTACTACTAGCCTCCAACTTGCCGATGGATCTATGAATACTCCGGCAGGAATTGTGGAAGATGTCCCAATACGGATTGGGTACTTCCTCGTCCCCGTCGATTTTTATGTAATATATTCAAAGGGAGAAAGGGATAACCATATCATATTAGGGAGACCCTTCCTAAAAACGGTTGGAGCATGTATTGATGTGAAAGGAGAACGGATCACATTTGAAATAGGTGGATCGAGTGCCACCTTTGACAAAAAGGGGGATGTGTTGAGCGTTGGGGATGGTGACCTAGAGGCTTTTAAAGCTGCGGAGGAATGACAAGATTGCCATAGGTGTTGGCAAAAAAGGTAAATGAGGAAACTTCAAGGACGAATCCAGCTACTAAGAGCTAAAATCCCTTCATAAGGCATAAGGAGGGATGGAACAACAAAGTCTAGCATGACTCAAAATGCGCTTGTCGGGAGGCAACCCGTCTTTTTCTTTTTTTTTTTCTTTATGCATTCTTTTCTTTTACTTATTAGACAATGATTTTTATTTTTGACTATTATATTTGGACTCTATATTTTCGGATTTTATGTTGTAATAGTTAGGAACATTTTCTTCGTTTTACTTGTTATTATGCATATTTCGTCAATAGATTTTCGTACTTAGAATCGGAGGACCTATTGAGACAAGACGAAGCTATCCTTGGCACAAGTTGTCAAGATCACTAAGGTTAGTAAGTATGTGCAAGGACATAGCCAAAAGGTAAGAGCAAGTGGCAAAGAAAATAGACACAAAATCCGAAGCAGCAGGTTTCCCCGATCGGATTCATGTTTACCCGATCGGATAAATTGTCTGTTTCATGTTTTACTCTATTTTCTTCTATAAAACCCATTTGCTACCCTTTTGTTTACTACCTTATACTCGTGTTCTTCAATCTAAAAGCTGAAATTTTCTCAAAACCCTCAATTCTTAGTCTATTCTTGCAAACTTTGTTCCTATAGTTCATCAAGGGCAACTACTAATCATCATCAAGTAAGTTATTTCTACTTTAGTTACTTCAATCTCTCTATATTTTTCAGAAATCCAACATAAACAAACCCTAACTCCAATTTGGGGGTTCTTGATTTTGATTGTAAAACTTGTTTAAATTGGATTTCCAATGATTCTTACATGCTATAGAGTGAATTCTAGTGATTAATTAGGATGATTACTTTGATTTGGATGATTATTTGCTAATTTAGATGCTCATCTTTACTTTATGCTAAGAGCTTTTGTTTAAGTGATAGTATGATGCTTGAATTCATGCCTTATACTATGAACTTATGGTCTTATTATGATAATTTAGCATTAGTACCTTAGGTAGTAGCCAAATTCATGATTCAAGTATATGTTGCTCACCTAATTAACATATTGCTATGCTTATAACATCCATTTGTGCTTAAAAGATAGCATGACAATGTTTTACTAAGGTCACTATACTTGAATTTTTGCTTAAAGCTAAGTATTATAACACTTATGACTATCAAATTGTGTTTACAAATGAAGTGTTTTAATACTAGTTATTTGTAGAAAATGGCACCTTTACTAAGGAAATCAAAGAGGGCAAGAACCTCCACTCAAGGAGAGAGTAGTAGAGCACAAGAGGAGGATATTGAAATGCTTGATGCTAATGCACAACCCGAGAATCAAGGGAATGCTATGCATGATCCTAGCTTCCCGGATGTACAATTTAGCTCACATGAGCAATGGCAAAAATGGTGCGTACTTAAAAGCAAAGGTATGAGGGCTACTAAGTTCCTCAACGTTTCTTCTTTAAGGCATATGAAACTTCTTGAGCATGTTAAAGTGTTGTTTAGGGGTCTAAGTATGAGTGCTAGCATGAACTTTAGCTATGAGACTTTCCCCCAATTAACTCTTGAATTTTTGAGCTCATTTGAGTTGCATCGGTCTAGAAATAGAAACACTATGCCCCAAGTTCGGTTTCGTTTGTTCAATGATGATTATAGTATGAACTTGGAGAACTTTGCTGGTTATTTTGGTCTCACCACTGCAAATACGGTTATCTCACCTCCGGAAAGCTTTGATGTTAGCTTGCTTTGGAGTGCCATTTCGACTTACCCTGTCTCTCGTTGGGACCATGTCCCACACCAACATATACATCATCCCGCCATTAGAATCTCGCAAAGATTCATGGGATGGACCTTTTTGGGTCGCGATGAACCTCATTTGGTGAGACGAGTAGAGTTAGAAATATTAGGAGGATTTTTGAATGTGGATGGTGATGTACCGTGGTCTGTTAGTATACCGTATCATTTTGCTGTTCAGTTGACCAAAGCTGTTAATCCTAAGATCACAGCCATTGTCTATGGAGGTCTTATTACTCACTTAGCTATGCACGTTTGTGGCTTTAACCAAGCCACCACCGACCTTCAGGCATTGACTACACCTCCCACCGAGATGGGAAATGGGTTAGATTATGCATACTTTGTTCAGCTCAACTGGTTTCGTGCTTCTCACCCCCATATGATTTGGAGGATTGCTGGCCGTGATTCGGTCAAGTTGACCGCCGAGAAAGAGCTAATTCCAATTCTTCGGCAGCGACCTCCACTTCAAGAGGGTGAGGCTATCTTACCTCGACCTACCTACTACCTTCCTGTTGGGGATATTACTCCCATTGACCCCCCTGTTCAGCTTAGATCCAGCCGCCCTGAGGTTGGATCATCCTCTCCCTCGACCCATGCTGAGGGCGATGTAGCCGCCATGTTTGAAGCTTTAACATTGTCTGTCAATAGGATTCAGTCCGACCAACAGCTTGCTTTGCACCCCATATATGACCACTTTCCTAGGCAAGGTGTGATTAGACCCGAGGGCCCCCACCCGTCTTTTTATACTTGGCCCGAGGGGAGGTATGGTGCTGCTTATGGTGCAGGTGTGCCGCGAACCGGACCGGCTTATTGTGGAACCGACTATGGCGTAGAGAGGTTTGGAGGGTATGGAGGTGATTTTCCTGATCACCAAGTGGAGGAGTATCAAACCTTTGGAGCCAGCAACCCAACCGGGATCTTTTCTTCTCGTGGTAGTTATCATTCTGCAGATGATACCCACTATGCAGATGCTTCTGGATCCGAACCCGAGCCACCTCCTTCTTAGAGGAGAGGCCGTGGTTGGTGGCCTTTGTGATTTGATGATGAGCTCCCCTTGTTTATACTAGCTTGGGGGAAGCTGGCCATTTTGTAAGAATTTTATTCCTTTTCTTTATTTTTCACATTTTTTAGTTTTATTTTGCCTTTTTCCCATTAGAATTTCATATCGTTTCTCTGTTCCATGTGCTATTAGCTGTTTCTCGGCTTGTTTCTGTTATAATCGCATGCACATTGAGGACAATGTGAAGTTTTAGCTTGGGGAGGATAGGAACTGCATTTAGGATTCCATTTAGATTTTTAGTTTTCTTTTTAGTTTATTTTCTTTTAGTTTTCTTGCATTTAGGATTGCATTTAGATTTTTAGTTTTCTTTTTAGTTTATTTTCTTTTAGTTTCCAAATATTCTTTTTAGTTTTTATAGGAAAAATTTCGAAAAAACAAAAAAGAAAACATCATTTCCATCTTACATTTCTCATTTTGTAGTCTTTATAAGCTGATGTTTCGTTTAGTTATGAGGAATTGTGCATTCATGGGGATGTCTTGTACACAGTAGATAGGGAATTGCATTTGGACTTAATTAAGCTTGATCTTGACTTTGGCAAGCTACTCATATTGTAAGGTAGAGCCTCCAGTGGTCGGTACATCTGAACCCGATCCCAGTTTAGGAGTTAGTAGTTTCTCCTTATAGTCTGTGTTACATCAAAACGCATAAGTATGGTTTTTATTCCATTTTCTATAAGTATTACTGTCATGATCTACATTTTGAAGCCATTCAATCTCTTGTTCACCTTTCACAATAAACACCCTTCTTTCTAGCTACATTATAAATTTGCCTACCCTTGTTGAGCTAGTAACCAACTATTTGTGTAGGGGTGTTCTGTGCTTTTGCGATGATATGATAATTCCACCATTTGGCGTGAGCCGTCTTGGGATTACTGATTTCCGGGTTTTGGTGAAAAAGAGAAAAAGAAAAAAAAAAGGGAGCTTTGAAAAATTATGGAAAAAGAAAATGAAAAATGAAATTGAAAGCTCATAAGAAAAAAAAAGAAGAAAAAAAAGAAAAGAAAAGAGGAAAAACGCTTCCATGAATGAAAAGAAAGAAAATTATGGGAAGTTGTATCTTGATTCTAATGTTTAATAAGCCAATATGCTGCTTTTGGCTTTGACTATTATCGATGGGAATTGGTATGATCTGGATTGAGTATCCACTACACATTTGGTTATTACTAGCTTGACTTTAAGCTCCACATGACCAAATTCATTTGTCCACTTTCTTACCCAAATTTCCCAAGCCTCTTCTTTACTTTACTTGTGCTTCTTACTTAATGATTTGATCATGATTAGTTTTACTTAATGATTTTGGATTGTCTACCATACTAGTCTGCGGGCACATTCTTATAAGTTGTAGATAGGTGAGTGTCACTTCAAATTTGAACCAATATTTCCTATTTTACAAAAATTTGAGTGATGAGTGTACCGTGAGAGTCCATTGTCAAAAGATCATGCAAGAGCTGAAAAAGGTCCGAAGAATATTTTCTATGATGCGCCGTTATGTAAATCTCAACCATGTTTCGCATTTTTCTTTCGCCCTTGTTGCTGTGGGTTTATGATTCATCTACTTATTAGAGCTTACTTTTTGAGATTTGTATGATGGATTGATCATCGTTAGCTACCCTTGTCCTAGTTATGCTTGTTATATTTGCTTGAGGACAAGCAAGGGTTTAGCTTGGGGGAGTTTGATAAGTGATATTTTGTATTGATTTATCCCCCGTTTTAGCTCGATTTCTATACGATTTATGCACTTTGTTAAGTGATTAACGAGCTAATACTGCTATTCTAGTTGTTTTGCGTGGTTTGACTCGTTTTATAGGAAATGAAGCGGTTTTGTTATATTTTCCTACTTTATGGAGCAAAGACACTAGGATACGAGTTTTCAAGGAATTGATGATAGCCAGTTCACAATTTCATTACAATTCCGCTACATCTTTCCTCGAATGGACTCAATTTGGATTTTGGCTTGGGACTTTAAGAAGAAAACTCAACCCAAGTCAAGATAAGATCAGCCCAAGCCCAATTCCGTAATGCATTGACCAAAGACTAAGGCATAGGATTCCGTGCCTAAGATGAAAAGACGGAAAATCCGACTTACACAAAAACCCGATCGGATTGCCTGTTACCCGATCGGGTATATCTGCAAGAAGACGTTACTTGGCTCTTCTTCAATCCGAGCTTAAATGGGAGGTTTAATGCATTGACTAGGGTACGAATAAGTAAGAGGATCAGCAGCCATGCAGCCTTATAAAAGCCAATGATCATCCAAGCATCAAAACATACAATCTTACAATAATCTAATAATCTATTATCATTTCTTTTAGCACACTTTCTTACAAGTTTTTATAGCTTTCTTAGTATTTCTCTAGTGTTTATTTAGCTTTTCTTATTGGGTATTTGTTCTTACTTTCATTCTTATATACTCATTTTCCTTACCGGTAATTCTCTAATCTTGATTTACTTATGCAATTTTAATCACCATGGACTATAATCTCACTAGTGTTATTTTCATAATATTGTTGTTATTAGGGAATCAACCTAAAATCAATCTAGTTAAAAACCAAAGTATTATTTAGCATGTCACATTATAATTTACCTAATCATATAATACTTAAAAATATCATCAGAATGATTGTTGACATAATCACCATAATCACTTTAGTACTTACATTTCATAATCTAATTTCATATATCTTTTTCTTATTAATCTACTTAATCACATAATCACATAGATTAGATTAATTCTAATATTGTAAAATTATTATTGTGTAAATAAAATAAATAGAGTTGTAATATTTGAAATGATTTACAAGTCAAATGAGTTATAAGAAGAGTAGTTACCAATTGAACCGTCTAAATTGTTTCTTCCTTTGGTCGTGTCAAATTCTATAACTTTGTTTAGTGGCCATAAACAATTGTTTGTATTAGTCATTTCTATCTTTATGACGAGAGTTGGGATAGGAATTCGGACTATCAATAGGGGTTTAGTGACTTAACCATGCTGAAAGGACGTTAGGACCCACTAAAAGGTCGGTACGAATCCGGAAGGAATATACCGCTACAAGGCCTAGACAATCATAAGTAATTCTAATATTGGTATCTATGAAACTTTTAATTAGTTTCACATGTATTTCTCTTTCACTATATCAACTTGATTAGTTAGTTTAATTTATCGTTTTAGATAGTTTATTTTATTGTCTTTTTATTTCTGTTATTAGATAGTTTACTTTATCGTTATCTAGTTAGTTTATCGTCTTTTTATTTCCGTTCCTAGATAGTTTTTATTATTGTTATTCTCTGGTTAATTAGTTTAGTTAGTTAGACTTTCAATATTGTCATTTAAATACCGTCTTTAGTTAGAAATTAGTTGTCAATATTCGGATCAGAGGACTTCCCCGATCGGGTACGTGACAATTAGATCGGGTATGTCTTCTGTTCTGGGTTTTTTTTGTTTTGCAATTTACCTATTTGTTCTTACATATCGTCATTTATATTCTTGTCATTTTATTTTATGTTAATAGTTCAGACAAACAACTCAAGTGACTCGATTTTAAATGAAAACCAATCCATAACAATTCATAAGTAACACGTACTCCCTGAGGATCGACACCCTACTTCCCTAATCACATTCCTTATGTTGTTAGCCTAGTCAGGGTGTAAATTATTTTG
>JAIUZE010015050.1:0-13813 GCA_022085475.1 Heliosperma pusillum | reverse complement strand
ATTCGAGTAAAATCGATTCCTAATGTCTCAACAATCGATAATCATCAAGAAGCTATCGCATTTGTCTCAAATCACCCATATAGACACTTAGTCTAATCGTCTCTACCACCGTCGCTTAAGAGAAGATCAAACCATGCTTGATAAAATGGTAACTTTCGTTCACACATTTCATCAAACACTTGGTGTTCATATGGGCAATACCCAAATCATTTACCACAAACTTGCTAATTAACCAACCTAATACCCCACATGATTCACCCTTAGGCTCCCCTAAACCCTAGAGGATAATCTACTCACACATGGTAAAGGAAATCAAAGCACTAAAGGGAAGGGGGAGTTCAATCACCATTATACTATGAGAGAAATCACGAAAACAATCAAAAGATAAACTATAAACTAGAAATGGAAATTAAATGCATAAACAATAAAAAAGGTGAGAAATTTAATACCAAACAAAACTTATATTGATGAATATGGGGGAATGTCTTCACCCAAGTCTTCAATACAAACCTCAAAAATGAAATGAAAGACTAGATTCCACAACTTGAAATGAGAAACTAAACTAGATTAGGGAAATATTAGGAGAGTAATTAGGGATTGATTTGGGTTACAAATTTCTAGGGTTTCGTGCTAAAAGGAATGTTAAAAAACTAAAAAAAAAAACTGCTTACAAAATAATAAGGGGGGGGTATATATAGGTCTCTCGAAATTAAGGAAGAAATTAGAAGAAGAGGGCGATTTTTGCGATGTTGTGTTCCCGGCCGGTCGACCGGCCGCCGGGCCTCTGACCGGCCTGGAGCACATCGATAACTTCAGAAACTCGCCTTCAAAATGCTTCAAAATCTTCTAAGTATGGGAAAATGGAGGTCTGGGCCGGTCGACCGGCCGCCGGTCCCTCACCGGCCTGGAGCACCAAAACACTCTCATATGCATTCTGATGTAGGTGTGGGCCGGGTAGTCGACCGGCCGCCGGTAGACCGGCCGGCGCTACCTGGGCTTTTTCTTCATTTTCTCAACTTCTTCATTGGTGGAGTTGATGTCTAGGCCGGTGGACCGGCCGCCGGTCTGGGGACCGGCCTGGGCCACCTGATGACATATTTCTTCATTTTTCAAATCATCTTCGAATCCCGACTCATGCAATGTCTTTATGCACCGATTTCCTCATTTCCGCCTTAATTCCTGCAAATTGAGATCAATATTCATAGCGCGGGAAATCGGGAAATAAAATGCAATTAAAGACACGCAAATCCGTGTAAACGGACCAAAATGGGGACGAAAATGAGGTAAAAATGTGACTAAAGGAATGCTTATCAAAATTCCCCACACTTAAGACTTACTCGTCCCCGAGTAAGTAAACAAAATTCGAGACCCATAAGTACCCTTATTCAATACTACACTAATATTAAGGCTACAACCTAAACTATTAATAATATCCGACGGTAGGCAATTAACGGGCCTCCTCCGTCCCTTCAACTCACAACGAGATACTCATGAGGTAGAGTACCTCCTTGCAAGGCAAGTAGGGGCTTGCTCAAAATCGCGACGCATCCAAATGAAAAACACGTAAGAACACGACAAAGATGCATCTAACAAAAGAAAAATCACATGCCTCATCCATGTGATGGAAATATCTAAAAGGAAAACCGTCTAAATAATGCATGATCCTTGTAAGCCACTAATATCATAAAGCATGGAAAAATATTCGCCTCCTAGCGGTGCAAGTCTAATGAAAATTTCGAACCCCGTCTACTATTTGCTTGGCCAAAAGCGATAAAATGGAAGATGGAAATGAAATCCTCGTGACGTTATTAAGCACAATAGCATATGAAATTCACGTTTCTCAAATAAATGAGACACAAGGGTCGTCCCGTCTCACTATGCAACTTCAAAGGTGAATGATTCAAGAAGGATAAAAGGAAATTGAGATTTGAGTCTTATTGCTTGGAAAAATTTTCATTTCACACTTTGCTTTCTTTTTCTTTTTCTTTCTTTTTGATTTGCATTTTGGTTTGCAATTTTTGGCATGAAAGCGCACGGTTTCCGTCAAGGACATGCGGTCGGAACCAACAATAGGGGTATCCCCACCGTAGTGGCATCGAAAGGGGGCCTAGATATGGGCCAACTAGAATCCCTAGAAGTTCCGTTTTGCACTTCCTCGACGAAAACAAGAAAAGATGATAATTGACTCAATATTTTCAGCTTGTTTGATTTGTTTCCTTTTTTTTTTTTGATCAAAAGTGGAAGAACAATGAATCATGGTTGGTTGCATAGCAAGAACGGTCACCTAAGAATTCTTTCTACCATCGGAATAATCACATCAATCGAGGGTGTCGAGGTGGAATAAGCGCAGACTCGTGGCTCGGCATTAGTAGACGGGTTAAAACTCACTAGAAATGCACAACCCAGGGCGTCTAAAATTCCACGATTAAGATGAACACTTTATGAATAAAAAAAAGTAGCAAAAATGGATTATGCACATCCAACAAGTTTTCCAAAAAGACAATTATTAAAACATTTTTCTAAATGCAACTATATGCCATGATGCAATCTAGCATATATACAACTTAAATGCACATGCTCTAACCGACTATATGACACATAAGCTAATGCTATCTCCTAACAGCACACAAGTGGCACCCACGCCAATCAACAAAATTCACACCATCGTCATCAACACATCCCGTCCTCAAGTAAGAAGGAAAGGAGATAAGGGAGAAGAGAAATAGGAAAGATCTCACCAAAGCGTCTTCATTTTCCCTTTTCGTGCCTCTTATGATGTGGGGCGCACCTATGGATGGAGATAAAAAGAAACACACGGCAATATATACAAAATAAACTATATACAAACTAATCTAAACATATATTTTTTGGAAAATTTTCAAATTTTTCGATTTTTAGGCAATTTTTCGACTTTTTTCAAAAATCAACGATATATACAAAAGAAATAAAATCCTCCCCACACTTAAGTCTTACTCGTCCCCGAGTAAGTGACTCAAATATGAAAGGAGGGAAAAAAGAAAAGGAAAACAAAACAAATTTTTGGGTTTTTCAATTTTTTTTTGGGAATTCCCTCCCCACACTTAGTATTTACATGGTGTGAGGGGTGAATTCAAAACAAATAACATGTTTTTGGGTTTTTAAATATTTTGAAAAATAAAAACTTGTTTTTGGGGTTTTTGATTTTTGAAGAGAAATCACAATATGAACAATATATACAAGAGGGTTAGCTCTAAGTAAATGCATGATTTAAATAAAAGTCCTAAAACTAAATGCAAAATGATATAATACAATGTCATGATCTAAGTAAATGCAAACTACACTATAAGGATGCAAGGCTAACATGTGACGATATGTTACAAAATTAAATTCTAATGCAAGCTTAAATGGATGCAACTAAATGGATGACTAAGCTAAGATATAATACAACTATCTAAATGCATGCGAAAATATAAATATGATGAAGATTTGGATTATAAGGGATCATACTCATGGGTTTCCGGCCTCAAGAGTATCCAGGGAAATCAGAGGATGTAGTATCAAATTGGCCATGACTGGCCTCAGCAAAAGACGCATCTACATCCTGGGCTCCCGAACCAGAGCCGCCACCCTCCACTATCTCGAACCGTGGCCCCATCCTGTCAAACCACTCGGCATTCTGAGCCGCAATCTCTGGGTCCACCTCCTCCTCATCAACTACCGGCTGAGTAAAACCCGGCGCAGAAGAATAATAGTCTGGCTGAACATTGAAATCACCAAACACCCTAGAACCCTGATCATACCCGCCCTCTGGCCACATGAAATAGGACGGATGTGGGCAAACTGGCTCCCTATACCCCTCCCTACACCAATTATCGTAAGAAGGGTATTGGCCAAGAGCCAAGTCATAATACATCCTGTCCATCCGCTGCGACAAAAGAGCTCTATCCCGAGCTTCCTCCTCTCGCCACTTAGCTGCCGCCTCTCTCTCCCTAGACGCTGCCTCTCTCTCCGTAGCTGCTGCCTCGGAGGCCAAAGTCATGTCGGCCATGAACTGGATCAAGGAGGGATCCAAAGGTGGGTAACTGGTAGTGGTGGAAGTGGATGCGTCGGGTTGGGATGAATTGGGCCAAGGACGCCACTGCTGCTGATGATAGAAGGGGCTCATATAAGGCAAGGTGGTGGAAGTGGGGCCCCGCTCCTCTCTCCTATATGTAGTGACGGGGGCAGTAGGATCTCGCCTAAATGCGGTAAATGGAGCTAAAGGATCTTCCGGGGTTTCTTCAGGTGGTGGTGGAGGGTTCTCCTCCTCTAAGGGGAGAAGATAATGCGCGCTATCAGGAACCACTTTCATAGCCGCACTATTAGGGAGGGGAATAGAATTTACCCCTCGAATCCTCCAATAAGTCTTCCCGTCCTCAACTCTCTTTATTACCCACTCAAGCTTCTTAAAAACGTAATCCTCCGTCAACAATGAGCATCCCCCTAAACACCTCAAATTACGCTCATCTAGAGCATCTCTACAAAGTACATGAGCAATCTTGGTAACAATCCCCCCTAAATGGATTCCGGTAGGGCTAAACGGTTCATTGGCAATTTTCTGGAAGTGGATAACGACATGATGACCGATGTTGATCCCAAATTTATGCGGCTGTTGGAACAAGTAAGCCGCCAAAATCGAAAGCTCATCGGCCCTAAAATTATGACCCTCCTCTCTCCCAAACAACGTCCAACCCATAAACCTATGCCAAAACCTAATAGGGGCATTGTGGCAAGCATTTGCCGGCCTCTTAGTTCCCTTCTCAAACTCAAAACCCGATATAGCAGTCCACACATCATTCACATTAAAGCTTTCGGGGACTTTGTACGACTTATGAAATTTGACCCCTAAAACTTTACAAAATTTCTCAAGGGGAAGGTTAAATGCAGTATTAAGAAGGCGAAAGGAAACAATTTTGACCATACCCGTATTTCTATCCTTCTCATGACTAAACGAACTCAAAAATTCCCAAGTAAGACGGGGGTAAGTACGGAAGTGCTGACCGTATAGTTCCCCCATCCCCAAACCTTTGAAAAGTTCAAGAGTGACCGTATCAAGGCCAAGGTTCCGCATAGTATTCCGGCAAATAAAACGGGAGTGGGGAAGAGGTCTACGCTTTAAACATTGAAATTTACCTCTTGCTATTTCGCTTACGAAGACGATATCCGGAAAATCGTTATCCGGACCCATTCCCGCCGTCACCTGCTGAAGCCTAGCCTCCAACTCGGCCTCAAGCTGAGCCCTTGTTCTTTTCCTTGGTTGTTGTTGAGCCATGTTGATTTTCGGAATTTTCAATTGAAAGAGGGAAAAATTGGGTTTTTGAGGTTTTGGGATGTATTTAGGTGAAGTAGTGGGTTAATTAGAGGGTTTGATGTTGAAGTGATGGAGTTTTGTTGAGATTTTAGTGAGTTTTTGTGAGGTTTTGTGGAGATTTGAAGGAAGAAGGAAAAAGAAAGAAAGAAGAATGAATGAAGAAGAATGAAGGAAGTAAGGGTCACGAGTGATTTATTGTCTCGGGTAGTGTTCTGGGCCGGTCCAGGCACCGGCCGCCGGTCGACCGGCCTGGACCCCAAGGCAAAATTTTGATTTTTCTGGATTTTTGGATTTTCTCGTGTTCAGGTAGTCTAGGCCGGTCAGACCCCGGCTGCCGGTCGACCGGCCTAGAACGCGGCTCAAAATTTTCAACTTTTAAAAACTCAGCAATAGTGTGCTCTGGGCCGGTTACAGACCGGCCGCCGGTCGACCGGCCTAGAACACAGGCCAAAATTCTGCAAAAATTCCAACTCCTATGATAAAGTGATCCAGGCCGGTTGGACCCCGGCTGCCGGTCGACCGGCCTGGAATACCTGCACCTTAATTCCCCACCTTCAAAAGTCACCTTCTGGAGTGCTCTGGGCCGGTCGGCACCCCGGCTGCCGGTCGACCGGCCTGGAGCACTTCTCCTCTTCTTCACCTTGTCTTCAAAAAACACTTCAAACTCCCAAAGAAACTCAAGTCACCAACAATATCTACCCAACCAATATAGTCCCAATGATACGGTTTCAAACCAAACCCGACTACAAGTGTTTCAAACTTTCCTAAAACTTCTTCCTAAAGACGAAAAACCCGAGTACACAAATCCAAATCTTCACAACTATTCCTAATATGCATGCTATATACAAAAAATTGGTGGTTGTTGAGGGACTCCACCAAACCTATCAAATCACAAGAGTTTACAAACAAGCCTCCTCCTCGGGAAGTGGATCCCCAAGGAAGAGTACTTCCACCGTTCCCTTTTCATCTCCATCGAAATATCTTTTCACTCGATGCCCGTTGACCTTGAAATTACCACCTTCCTCGCTCCAAAGTTCAAAAGCTCCATGTGGTGAAATGTCAATAACTTTGAAAGGACCCGACCATCTAGAGCGTAGCTTTCCCGGAAACAACTTGACTCTAGAATTATAGAGTAAGACTTGGTCACCCACTTTCACATTTTTATCAACCAATTTGGCATCATGCCATTTCTTTGTTTGCTCCTTGTAGATTTTTGAGCTTTCGTAGGCATCAAGTCTTAGCTCTTCAAGTTCATTCATTTGGAGAAATCGTAGCTCTCCGGCCATATCAATATCAAAGTTCATCTCCTTTACGGCCCACCATGCCTTGTGCTCCAACTCGATTGGCAAGTGACAAGCTTTTCCATAAACAAGCTTGTAAGGAGTTGTGCCGAGTGGAGTTTTGAAAGCGGTGCGAAGGGCCCATAGAACATCCGGAAGCTTTTGAGACCAATCCTTCCTACCTTTGCTTGTAGTCTTCTCCAAGATAGCTTTTATTTGACGGTTTGAGACCTCTACTTGCCCACTAGTTTGAGGGTGGTAGGCAAGAGCGGTCTTATGAGTGACACCATGGGAAGAAAGTAAGAACTTGAAAGTGCTCTTCCTAAAGTGCGAACCCCCGTCGCTAATCACCACTCTTGGGGTCCCAAATCTCGGAAATATAGTGTTCTTGAAGAGCTTGATAACAACCTTAGCATCATTTGTTGGGGTGGCGACGGCTTCAATCCACTTGGACACATAGTCCACCGCTACCAAAATGTACTCATTCCCACAAGAGTTGGGAAATGGTCCCATGAAATCAACTCCCCAACAAACAAAAAGCTCAATCTCAAGAATGTTTTGAAGGGGCATCTCATTTCTTTGACTAATATTCCCCATTCTTTGGCACCGATCACAAGATTTGACAAAGTAGTGGATATCCTTGAACATAGATGGCCAATAGAAACCACCTTGTAACACCTTTGCAATGGTGCGAGATGTACCAAGGTGGCCTCCATAGGCCGAGTTGTGAATTCTATCAACTATCTCCATACCTTCTTCTCTAGGAACACATCTTCGAAACATGCCATCACCACACTTGCGAAAAAGATGTGGGTCATTCCAAAAATAGCGTTTTGAGTCATGCTTCAACTTCCTCCTAGCTCTAGCATCCAACTCTTCCGGAATAAACCCACTCACAATCAAATTTGCCAAGTCCGCAAACCATGGTGATTTACCACCTATCATCATCAAACTATCTTCTCTCAACCACTCATTGATCGGGCCACTCTCATCCTTCAACCCATGATCTTCGGTAGTCAATCTAGATAGGTGGTCGGCAACAACATTCTCCGACCCCGCCTTGTCTTTAATTTCCAAGTCAAACTCTTGAAGTAAAAGAACCCACCTCAAGAGCCTTGGCTTTGCATCCTTTTTCACTAACAATTGCCTCAAAGCGGAGTGATCCGAGTATACCACAACCTTAGCACCAACAAAGTATTGCCGGAACTTTTCCACGGCATGAACAATAGCTAGCATCTCCTTTTCCGTCGTAGAGTAGTTGACTTGGGCTTGATCAAGAGTTTTGCTTGTGTAGTAGATTACATGATGCTTCTTGTCCACAACTTGGCCAAGCACCGCCCCGACCGCATAATCGGAGGCGTCGCACATAACTTCGAAGGGAAGGCTCCAATCCGGTGATCGGATTATGGGAGCCGTCACAAGAGCCTCCTTTAACCTATGAAAAGCACTCAAGCAAAATTCATCAAATACAAATGGTGTGTCTTTGAGAAGAAGAGAAGTTAAAGGCTTGGCTATTTTAGAAAAATCTTTGATGAAACGTCGGTAAAAGCCCGCATGGCCTAGAAAACTTCTCACTCCCTTCACATTTGTAGGGGGTGACAAGTTTTCTATTACCGAAACCTTAGCCATATCAACTTCTATGCCTCTCTTAGACACGATGTGACCAAGCACAACCCCCTCCTCCACCATAAAGTGGCACTTCTCCCAATTGAGGACAAGGTTGTGCTCCTCACATCTTTGCAAAACATGAGACAAATTCATTAGCCCAAGATCAAATGAGTCTCCATGGACACTAAAGTCGTCCATGAAGACCTCCATACTCTTCTCAAGAAAATCGGCAAAAATTGCCGTCATACATCTTTGGAAAGTCCCCGGAGCATTACAAAGCCCAAAGGGCATCCTCCTATAAGCATAAACTCCTATGGGACAAGTGAATGTGGTCTTCTCTTGGTCTTCCGGGTGTATGGGGATTTGGAAAAACCCGGAATAACCATCTAGAAATGAATAGTAACAATGCCCCGCCAACCTTTCAAGCATTTGGTCTATAAAGGGGATGGGGTAGTGGTCTTTGAGGGTGGCGGCATTTAATTTGCGATAGTCAATGCACATCCGCCACCCGGTCACGGGTCTAGAAGCTAAGAGAGTCCCATCCTCTTGTTCCACCATAGTCACCCCTCCTTTCTTGGGCACTACATGGACGGGGCTCACCCAAGAACTATCGGTTATTTGGTAGATAATCCCGGCCTCTAACAACTTCATAACCTCACTTTTAACCACTTCCGCCATCTTAGGGTTCAACCTACGTAGCCCATCTACCTTAGGTTTGCTACCCTCCTCCAAGACAATCCTATGCATGCAAAGATTAGGACTTAACCCTTTGATATCATCAATGCTATATCCAAGTGAACCCCTATGAGTTTTCAAGACTTTCAAAAGTTCAAGTTCTTGGCCTTCACTTAAATTAGCATTAATGATAACGGGATAAGTCTCTCCCTCACCTAAAAAAGAGTACTTAAGTGAGGGAGGTAAGGGCTTAAGTTGTACCTTTGGAGGGAGAAGGCCCTCCACCTTCTTCATTAGTTCATCATCTACCTCGTGGTCATCTCCCATTTCCTCATCATGGAGAGCCACTTGTAGAGCTTCTTCTTCATACTTCTCCTCTTCATGCACCTTCTCAACCACTTCTTCAATGACTTCTACCGAGCATGCTTTGTGAAACATTGGTCCCTTCACTAGATGTGGAAGATTAAATTCAAGGGTTTCGTTTCCCACCCTAAAGGTTAGCCGCCCGTCCCTCACATCAATGAGGACTCCTCCGGTAGCCAAAAAGGGCCTACCAAGGATGATGGGAGTGTGGCTATCCTCCGGGATATCTAGGACAACGAAATCCGTGGGGATCAAAAATTTGCCAACTTTAACGGGTACGTCCTCAAGCACACCCAAAGGTTGCTTAACGGACCTATCCGCTAGTTGTAGAGTCATAGAAGTGTGGGTTAAACTTTCAAGTCCAATTCTTTTAGCAATAGTTAAGGGAATGACACTTACACTTGCACCATTGTCACATAATGCCCTTGAAATCATGACTCCCCCCACAACACAAGGGATAGAGAAACTTCCGGGGTCCCCAAGTTTTTTTGGCATTTTAAAAGAGTTAGGATTAATGAGGAGAGCACTACACTCCGCCTCCATAATCATAACATCTTGGGTACCCAAAGTTCTCTTGTGAGTCAAGATGTCTTTTAGAAATTTTGAGTAAGTGGGCATGTTCAATATAACATCGGTGAAAGGTAAGGTCACTTCAAGTCCCTCAAGCATTTTTCTAAATTGGGTGAACTTGAAGTTTTCCTTAGTTTTCAAAGCTCTAGAGGGGTAGGGGATATCGGAAACAACAAGTGGAGTACTAAAAGATACCTTTGGAATGGGAGTTTTCTTGGTTACCTTAGCTCTTGCCATTGGTTGCACCTCTACTCCGTCATCATTGACATCCTTGTTCATCTCCTCCTCATAAGGCATAATTTCGACATACCCTTCTTCTCCCTCTTTTGGTTGATCATCTTCACCCTTGCCATCATCTTTTGACTCCAAGGTGGGAGTCAAAAAGGGCTCTTCAAGTTCTTCTCCTTCCTCAACATGCTCATCATTTGGAATCTCATCATTCATCATATCCATGTAGGGGTTATCCAGCACTAGTCCACTTCTTAAAGTCACCGCACATGCATGGTGGCTTGATGAAGCATCCTTGGAGCTTTTCCCTTGAGCAAGTAGACCTCCCGGAGGCCTTTGAGGATTGTTCAAAGCTTGAGAAGCTAACCTAGCTTCCAATTCTCTCACCTCCTTTTTGTGAGCATTAGTGACATTTTGCAAAGCCAAATTGTTTTGGATTTCCATGTTTTTGACTAATTGCAAAACTTCACTTATTGAAGGATCACTCTCTTGGTGGGGTTGATTTGTCAAGGGAAGGGCAAAAGCATAGTCATTCCGACTACTCGACCCTTGGTTGTTGTTTCTTTGATTGTTAAAGTTTCCTTGTTGGTTGTTGTTAAAATTCCCTTGTTGTCCCCTTGAACCTTGATTGTTGAAATTTGACCCTTGGTTGTTGTTGAAATTTGGCCCTTGGCCTTGGAAAGATTGATCGGGAACCCCTTGGCTTGCTTGATTGCTTTGATTTCCTTGGTAAAAATTACCTTGGCCTTGATTGTTGAAGTTTTGGTTCCCTTGATTTTGATTCCAATTTCCTTGACCTTGATTCCAATTACCTTGGTTTTGGAAGTTACCTTGGTTATTGTAACCTTGATCATTGAATTGTTGATTTTGAAATTGATTTGATCCTTGACCTTGTTGAGAGTTGTTGAATTGATTGTTATAGTTTCCTCTAGAAAATTGACCTCCTCCTCTAGGTTGGGAAAAACCCGGAGGGTTGGAAGGTTGAGTTTGTGTGTGTTGAGGGTTTAACACATTTTGGCTTTTGTAACTCATGTTTGGGTGAAATTTCGAATTTGGATGATAGAAATTGGAATTTGGGTTGTAAGCTCCTTGACTTTGGAATTGAGGCCTTGAGGGCCGTGGGTTGTTGTTGATACCTTGGAATGCATTCACATGTTGATAATCGTTTCCTCCTTCATTGTTATAAGAGACATTGTTCCCACAAACTTCAAAGTTGTGTCCATATCCATTGCAAATTTCACAAGTGGGGGTTTGATAAGCTTCCACCATAGGAGGTGCATAAGACTCACTAGCTTCATTCACATGATGGCCTTGACTTTGATTTTGAGCCTTTTGAAGCTCGGCAAAACCCTTAGTAAAAGTTTGTGTGAGCAAATCAATCTTGGCATTGGTATCCGCATTTGAAAAGTTCTCACTTGGGTACTTAGAACTCCTCCTCAAGCTATTTCCTCTAGAACTAGTACCATAGCTAGATTCCGACTCAACCATCTTCTTAATCAATGCCGCCCCTTGTTGGTCATTCAAATGATCAAAACTTCCCCCCGCGGAAGCATTCACCATAGCCTTGGTTTGAGGGAGGAGAGTTTGATAGAATGTTTGAGTGACATACCAATCCGCAATTCCATGATGAGGGCAACGGGCAAGTAAGTCAATGAATCGATCCCATGCCTCTCCTAAGGATTCTCCATCCCCTTGTTGAAAGGTTGTTATCTCATTCCTTAGCATCGCCGTTTTGGAAGCGGGGTAGTACTTGCTTAGAAACTCCTTAGCCAAATCATCCCAAGTAGTGAAAGTGTTTGGAGGATGGTTATTCAACCACCTCTCCGCCCGGTCTTTAAGAGAAAATGGGAACAACATTAGACAAAGGGTTTCCTCGGGCACACCATTCCTCTTCATGATTCCTACCCTACTTTTGAACTTTCTCAAGTGGGCATGAGCATCCTCATCGGGGAGGCCTCCAAAGCTATCCCGCTCAATAGAACTCATTTGAGCCGGGTGAATCTCAAAATTATTAGGGGCCAAGACACCGAAATTGATTGGAGATTGGGTATCATCGTGGTTGGGACGGTTACGATCACGTAAAGTTGTCATTTGTGGTTGATTTTGTTGTTGAGGTATTGTAGGTGGTGAATTTGGTGGTGTATTTTGTATTGTATTGTAGAAGGGGTTTTCAAATATAGGTTCAATGGTGTTGTTTTGTGGGTAATCGATTGTTGGAGTGGATGTAGAAGCAATTGAAGTATTGGCTTGTTGATGGCTAACTCTTCTTGAATTCCTAACCCGAGCAAGTGTATTGGCACGGAGAGTCCTAAACAACCTTTCGGGTTCCGGATGGCTCAAGAACAAACCTTCACCCCTAGGCATGCACTCAAAGCAACTCAAAAACAAGTTAGACTCCTAGTGTGTTTTTGGGCACACTAGGGAAAGACAATAATGCAAGGCACTCTACAAATAATCTAACAACTAAAAACCAACAAAAACAACAAGTAACTTGGCTAAATCTAAGACACAAAACAAACTACGAGTTTCCTTACGCCATCCCCGGCAACGGCGCCATTTGATGAACGATTTGTCGCGTACCGCTCAAGCAAAACAATTTATGAAACCCAACTAATGCGATAGCGGAAGTCGGGGTCGAACCACAAGGATGGAGGGGTCAACTACAAGTTTGCATGAATCCTATTCTAGCCTAATAAATGTTGGATTGGAAGATTAACTAAAAACTAATAAAAACAAGTAATCGCTAAGTAATAATGATGAAAACAATTAAGGGAAAGACTAAGGTGAAGGGTTCACCTTAGGGGGATTAATGGGCTAGTCGGGTAATTAGCAAATGGGTAAGTAATTCGAGTAAAATCAATTGCTAATGTCTCAACAATCAATAATCATCAACAAAGCCATCACATTTGTCTCAAATCACCCATATAAACACTAGTCTAATCATTTCTACCACCGTCACTTAAGAAATAATCAAACCATGCTTGATAAAATGGGCAACTTTCGTTTACACATTTCATCAAACACTTAGTGTTCATATGAGCAATACCCAAATTATTTACCACAAACTTACTAATTAACCAACCTAATACCCCACATAATCCTCCCTTAGGCTCCCCCTAAACCCTAGAGAAGAACTACTCACTCATACTAAGGGGAATCAAAGCACTGAAGGCAAGAAGGAGTTCAATCAACATCATGTTATGAGATGAACAATTAAAACAATCAAATGATAAACAATAAACTAGAAATGGAAATTAATTGCATAAACAATAAAAAAGATGAGAAATTTAATACCAACAAGCTTGTATATAATGAAGAGGGAGAATGTCTTCAACCCAAAATCCTTAGTACAAACCCAAAACTCAAATGAAAGACTAGATCTAACAACTTGAAATGAGAAACTAAGCTTAATTAGGGAAGGATTAGGAGGATGATTAGGGACTAATTTAGGTTACAAATTATCTAGGGTTTTGTGCTAAGAGGAATGTAAAAAACTGCTTACAAAATAATAGGGGGAGGGTATATATAGGTATCTCGAAATTAAGGAAGAAATTAGAAGAAGAGGGCGAATTTTCAGTCTTGTGTTCCTGGCCGGTCGACCGGCCGCCGGCCCTCTGACCGGCCTGGAGCACATCAGTAACTCCCATCTACTCGCCTTCAAAATTCTTCAAAATCTTCTAAGTATGGAAAATGGGGGTCTGGGCCGGCCAACCGGCCGCCGGTCCCCCACCGGCCTGGCGCACTTTTTCATGCTAATGAT
>JAIUZE010015048.1:0-14424 GCA_022085475.1 Heliosperma pusillum | reverse complement strand
CGGGCTTATAATAATAAATGCCGAGTACCCCAAATTCGGTAGATCAATTCACGAAAGAGGCGAAAAAGAGCTCAAGCCTCATAACAAGCGGTACGCTACATGCAAATAACACCACCTCGCAAGTACACAACATTTGACGGCCGGGTCGAACAACGCATAGCGTTCAACTCCCAACAACGTCGTTATATGCCCACTACACATGCAATTAAGCAGTAGGATACCTCTCCGTTCCGACATTCCCGCCTTACGAACGGAAAGGTAGCCAAGGGAATGAGAATACAAAGCACAAGACAAAATCGTGCTCAAACCGTAACATATGTAAAAACCGACTCAAAATGGGACATATTGAAAACCGTCACGAAACATGTGATACATGCGAAAGAGATATCATATATTCAAAACATGAATATTATAAGACATTACGTAAAATTATACGATAAACCGATCATGCGAACTATTATAAATTACGAGTTTTAAAAGTCAAAGGAAAACAACACAGCCGTGTTGCAGGCCGGGCAGGAGACCGGTGGCCGGTGGGCCGGCTCAGAACACAGGCAAAAACCCAAAAACAGAGAAAAGAGGTCTGGGCCGGTCGGTAGACCGGCGGCCGGTCGACCGGCACAGAACATCACACCAAAACTCAAAACTTCAATACTGATGTGTTCCAGGCCGGTGGGTTGACCGGTGGCCGGTGGGCCGGCCTGGAGCACCTCTTCATGCAAAAACAAAGTTTCCAAATTGAGTTACTGAAGTGTTCTCAGCCGGTGGTCAGACCGGCGGCCGGTCGACCGGCTGGGAACACCCATTCATCCGAGAGCTTCCAAAGCTTAACCAATTCAATCCAAAACTTATATATACTTCTAATAATCATCAACAATCAATATATATCATCAACATTCATCATATAACATCATTCATTAATCATAGCATGGTTCCTAATCATCGGAATCGTATTATAAATACGATTTCTAGCATATAGACATGTAAAACACGTAAATGATACCGAGTAACCCTTCACCGTTACCTTTAAGCGACTTCACTAATCGTCAAGCTCCTCTTCTATAAGGAAATAGTCTTTGTCGGGATCTTGGAGGTCACCACCTACAAATAGATCGTAAAAAGATGAATAAAGTTCATCTTGAGAAAGACGGGAAATTTGAAAAGCGAGAAAGACGATGATTTTAACATCAATACGAATAGAGGAAGGTACGGGAAGGAGAATAAGACGAACTTACGTAAATTCTATCAAGTAACGAAGAAGTTACGTCAATTCAAAGATCGATATTCAAAGAGGGAAAGTTTCTTAAGGAAGAAGGAAGGGTTTTGTGTTTGATTTGGTGTTGAATGAAAAATTAGGTTAAGGAAGGGAGTAGTGTGAGTTATGAAGGAAAAAGTCAAAGACGGTTTCAAAGTCAAGAAAGTCAAAGACGACTCAAAAGTCAAGAAAAGAAAGACGACTCAAAAGTCAAGAAAAGTCAAAGACGACTTAAAAGTCAAGAAAAGTCAAAGACGACTTAAAAGTCAAGAAAAGTCAAACTCGCCTTAAGACGGGATTCTCATGGAATCTCGCGGAAATTCCAAATACGAACTCGGAAATTCTAAATTCGACTCGGAACTTAAAATTCTAATTAAAACTTAAATTTGCTGAAAAGTTTCGTAAAATATTTCTACTAGAAAAATAGGGTACATTTCCGGGTGTTACAATCACCCCTCCTTTTAAAAAGTTTCGTCCTCGAAACTTGAGAGTAGAAAAGAAAAGTTATAAGGACCAATTCGTTTTCTCCAAATTGGTATTCAAAACATTTTCAAGGAAATGTATTTCAAAAGCATGACATTTTCCAAAAAGGTATAGGAAAAGTTTTCGAAAGTAACTCTCTTTTTCTGTGGAACGAAATTGTTCTTGTCGTGCACACAAGAACACCAGCATTCCAAAGTAAAGACAAGATTAAAATTAAATCATACGTTGATAAGTGCAGAACCAATCATTAGACGTCTCAAATAACAAGTTCTAGCATCCAACCAAACGCAAAATCCAGTATAAGAGCAACCTAAATCCATTTTCGAAAAATGAAAGTAGAAATTTCATTTCTAAAACTCTTTTAAAAGGATAAATGTGAAATCCATCGTGAAAATTTGAAAATTTTCTAAATTCGTACACTCAAGACAACCAAACATTTCACACACATAAAAGTAATTTGAACATCAAACTCACAATCATGGTAATAAAAGATAAACACAACGAGTAAAAAGAAACAAGAAGGCTTATCGAAACGAGTAATAGCGGAAAGAAGGACAATGTCCAAAGAATAACAAATTGAATAAGTGTCAATTTGAAAGGCAAAGGGAGAAATGAACGACAAAGCAATTGCTCAAAAGGGGAAGAAAGCCTAAGAACCAAACACTCCACTCAAATACATAAGTCATCATAGTCAATTTCTCGGGCATTTTCGCCAAAACAAATTATAGCCACATCATTCTAAGGGCTTATCCAACTAACATCACAAACATCGTTAATAAGCTAGTCCTCAAAAGAATGTAAGTCATCTCGGTCATACCTTAACCGCTTTCAATCATTAGATTCTACAAAATCCTTAACAATCATCAGGTCAAACTACGAACCCGAATATCTAGTATCCAACTAGCATTAACTAAGGTCTATCGACAAGGGAAAATCCACAATTAAATAATCCACATGAAAGATTCCTAAATGTATTCGAACATCCCTAGTCCAGTCAATTATTACACTCGAATCCACAAGCATAAATAATTATATCTAGAAAAGCATAATTACCACCAATCATAAGATGAATGGGCTCACCATTCCAATTCTATAATCCATAACAACCGAGCATTCATTATCCAAAGCTTGCAACGAACATTTCTCAATTTCAAACTATGATTCCTTAAGAATAAAAGAGAATTACTAATCCCAAACCGCAAATGACCAATCACTTGGAAATCAAACAACCATTCAAATCATCTATTTCATCTAAAACTCAAAATGAATCGATTTTCATTGATGACAAAACTCCTCAAACTTTGGGTACCAACTCAATTACCCTAAAGCAAAGTCTCTTTTAGAATCCACCAATTAGAGACATCTAATTCCCAAATGATATCCCAAGCAACCGTTATAATACCCAACATCAACAAACTATTATCATGATCAACTCAATTCTCAAAACAACACTACAATACCAAACTCCGAATCTAACATCACCAAGAGAGGATACATTATCACTATTAGGATTCATCCTAGAGCTTAAGTCTTATTTCTCATGATCAAATACAACCTGAACTTTGCTCAATCCAAAGACACATCTTCTAACTAAAGAATTCCAAAATACATTACTCTTACTCTCTGAGCCTTACAAACGGAATATCCAATCCACTAAGGAAAAGATGAAGCGGCAACGAGATAGGAAACGATAAGAAATCTCAAGGAGAACACGAGAATAAAATCAGGCACGAGATTAAAAGAGAGGAACGCTGAAAATAACGAGGGCAAGAAAGAGACAAAGCAGATAGTAGAGTTATGAAGATATCCGCGTAAGAAATAAGATACGAGTATGCGATTTCTTAAAGATCAATCTTTACAAAAGCATTCAAGAATGGAAATGAAAAGGGACAATGGCACGGGTAATGGTTTAAGGTTTAATCCACAAAATTTCTCCTTTCAAACTTAATGCGATAATAAAACAACTTAATTATTCCTTTACAAAGGCCTCTTACAAGGAACCATCATACCACGAACAATCATAAAAGTAAGGTACACCTAGATTTGATAAATCGACTACAACCCAATTCATCCACCCTTTCATATAACACGGATTCCCAATTGCGGAATTGCAATTCAAGCATAGTAACATTCTCTCAACTCCATAATTTGACACATTCCCAAAGGTTTTAAAAACCGAAGAACCAATAAGGAATTCTCCATACTAATCTCTTTTCAACTCCTAAGGCCACAAAGTAGAACACCGAACAAAACGTCATTATCAACATCATATAGCCTACGAGTTCATTATTAACAAAGTACAACCTCAAGTCAAACGTCATCATTAACGTCCCAAGGTATTTCTATCATAACTCACATCATAATCCTCAAGTAATATGGTTCAACTTACCGAAACCTTACTACTTCAAACGAGTCTCCAATACCATAAGATAATATCATATCTTTCAATCCAAGAACTATAGCCCAATGCTTTTCCACCAAGCCTATACTATGAAACACACCATAGGAAACCACAAGACGTCACTTAACCTCAAAAGTATTTCGCACCTCAAGATTTCATTCAAAACTTCTTATCTATACCAATTAGACCTATCATAAGCATGGTCTTCAAAACAATACTAAACTTCTAAGTCCAAAAGACTAAATTACTAATGAGTTAAGAAGTCATAGCCAACTCATTCAACCTTACACCATCGAATATCATGAACTATTTACATACAAGTCATGACAAGCATTTATACACTAAAATCATCAAACCTATTTTACCATACTTTCCTCAAGGATACCAACTCTCACCACCATAGGGTGAAATTAGATCTATACCATTTTCCTCAAATCACAAATTCATTCTAACAAACACTAATAGTCCATAAAGTCTAAAATTCTTCCAACCAAGTACAATATACCACAAACAATTGGGTATGGCATCCACAAAAATGTTACAAGAGGAAGGTAAGGATACAAATGGTAAAATGGAGGAAACTATCAAGAGTAATTTCCAAGAGGCAAACAAGTTGGAAGAGAAAGAAGCACCAATATAGAAGGAAGAGAGCATAATACAAGAAGGACGAGAGAATTCATAGACGAGGAAGAAATACACTTTAATTAGGCTTGTCAATCTTCAATCTTCGGTAAATGATACTTTTCTAGGTAACACATTGATCCACCTTAAGACGGTAGATACAAACAAACATAACATCACTCAACACAATCAAACAAACAAGTTAGAACCTAACAAACATCAAGTACACCACAGACTACCAAGTAAAGTCCTTAATTTCTACCCATCTCTCATTTATTATTTCAAGGTCAAGTAGTTTAAGTTTAGGGTTCACGTGTGTGCGTCGGGAGCGATAAAGCTCTGATACCAACTGTGACAACCCTCGCGAATTCGGAAATATAAAACATACAAGCATGTGAATTATATAGCGGAAAATACGGTTTTTTAAAAACCTTTATACATGCAAGATAGAAAAATACGAGGAGTGTCAAAATATTGCAAACTAAATAAAAATACACAAGAGACGTAGTCTCTCAAAGTGTTAACAAAGACAAAGTAATTAGCAACTAGCTAAACAACGTCTAGAGGTGTTTCATACAGGGACAACGCCCGCTAAGCTCACATCCCGAACCCCAAAATAGTCAGCCAAAAAGCCATCCATGGCAAGCAACCTGTTTCATTCATGAAACATGAACGCCCCAATCAAGTGGGGATAACTCCGGTCTCCCAGCCATATCACATCACACGTACATATAAGGAATAAAAGTAAAAACATGATATTAGGATATACATGTGAGTTGCGATAAGAATAGATAGGCAATTCTATAGATAATGATAAGATCATATATAAATCAAATCCGAGCCATCATGCTATTCAAAGACTCGGGAAGGACACTCTTAGGCAATCGAATACGCTCACTAGGGATTGCATCTCACCGTTAGCGGTATAAGATTGATAAGATTGAGACTCGACAGACAAACCAGTCAAGTCATGCGATGATTACACAAATCCAACATATTATCATCCATTCACGAACCCAGACAATGACGGTGTCCAATCATGCAATGACCATGAACAATATCATGAAATCACGCATTCAAGAACGACACAAGATACGACTTCTCTCACGGTAAATGAAACGCACTAGCAATCGTGTCCCAGCAAGATGATTAACAGGCATCCACGTCATAACATTTCCCTGACTCATACACGATTCTACATGTTCGTAATGTAGAGAATAATTTCCTTCCTAGGTAGCAACGACATATAAATATCCGGTCCTAGTCTAAATCTGGCAAATCTCGAATAAACCATTTTCCGATTCCGACATGCGATAAACGTTTCGCATCCAGACTCGGGCCTTATAATAATAAAATGCCCGAGTACCCCAAATTCGGTAGATCAATTCACGAAAGAGGCGGAAAAGAGCTCAAGCCTCATAACAAGGGGTACGCTACATGCAAATAACACCACCTCGCAAGTACACAACATTTGACGGCCGGGTCGATCAACGCATAGCGTTCAACTCCCAACAACGTCGTCGTATGCCCACTAACACATGCATTTAATCAGTAGGATACCTCTCCGTTCCGACATTCCAGCCTTACGAACGGAAAGGTAGCCAAGGGAATGAGAATACAAAGCACGAGACAAAACCGTGCTCAAACCGTAACATATGTGAAAACCGACTCAAAGTGGGACATAGCAAAAACCGTCACCAAACATGTGATACATGCGGAAAAGATATCATATATCCAAAACATGAATATTATAAGACATTACGTAAAATTATACGATAAACCGATCATGCGAACTATTATAATTTACGAGTTTTAAAAGTCAAAAGAAAACAACACAGCCGTGTTGCAGGCCGGCAGGGGACCGGTGGCCGGTGGGCCGGCTCAGAACATAGGCAAAAACCCAAAAACAGAGAAAAGAGGTCTGGGCCGGTCAGTAGACCGGCGGCCGGTCGACCGGCACAGAGCACTACACCAAAATCAAAACTTCCCTTACTGATGTGTTCCAGGTCGGTGGATGGACCGGTGGCCGGTGGGCCGGCCTGGAGCACCTCTTCATGCAGAATCCAAGTTTCCAAATGAGTTACTGATGTGTTCCCAGCCGGTTGGCAGACCGGCGGCCGGTCGACCGGCAGGGAACACCTCTTCATCCGTGAGCCTTGCTCACTTAACCAATTCAATCCAAAACTCATATATACTTCTAATAATCATCAACAATCAATACATATCATCAATATTCATCATCTAACATCATTCATTAATCATAGCATGGTTCCTAATCATCGGAATCGTATTCTAAATACGATTTCTAGCATATAAACATGTAAAACACGTAAATGATACCGTGTAACCCTTCACCGTTACCTTTAAGCGTCTCTAATGATCGTCAAGCTCCTCTTCTATAAGGAAATAGTCTTTGTCGGGATCTTGGAGGTCACCACCTACAAATAGATCGTAAAAAGATGAATAAAGTTCATCTTGAGAAAGACGGGAAATTTGAAAAGCGAGAAAGACGATGATTTTAACATCAATACGAATAGAGGAAGGTACGAGAAGAAGAATAAGACAAACTTACGTAAATTCTATCAAGTAACGAAGAAGTTACGTCAATTCAAAGATCGATATTCAAAGAGGGAAAGTTTCTTAAGGAAGAAGGAAGGGTTTTGTGTTTGATTTGGTGTTGAATGAAAAATTAGGTTAAGGAAGGGAGTAGTGTGAGTTATGAAGGAAAAAGTCAAAGACGGTTTCAAAGTCAAGAAAGTCAAAGACGACTCAAAAGTCAAGAAAAGAAAGACGACTCAAAAGTGAAGAAAAGTCAAAGACGACTTAAAAGTCAAGAAAAGTCAAAGACGACTTAAAAGTCAAGAAAAGTCAAACTCGCCTTAAGACGGGATTCTCATGGAATCTCGCGGAAATTCCAAATACGAACTCGGACATTCTAAATTCGACTCGAAACTTTAAATTCTAAATTAAAACTTAAATTTGCTGAAAAGATTTCGTAAAATATTTCTACTAGAAAAATAGGGTACATTTCCGGGTGTTACAACCATCATTACGATAACACAATCTACTAAGGTCACACTAAGCAATACAAATTACAACCTCTAGTAAAAATACCAAAATAATCCATTCATCCATTCATTCATTCATTCAACAAAATAAAATGCATCAACAAAATAAATTAAATCTCCAAGACATAATTCATTAATTATGATGATTAATTTATCCAAACCACGTTTAATAATGATCAAAATTATGTGACAATTCCTTAATTGCACACAACAATTTTAATCAACCATAATCCAATTTAATTCATATTATCGGGTATAACATAAATTAAATTCAACATTAGTTTAAACCTTTTTAAAATAATAGGGTATCTATCATTGTGAACTTTTTCACAACAACAAACAACATACATTATCTTTATAATGCAATAAACCAAAATAAAAATTAAAATATTTTTTTTTTCACTATTCACGGATGAACAGTGTCCGTGAACAGTAGCAGGTACCAAAAAAAAAATTTTTTTTTTATTTTTTTTTTCTCGGTTTTACAAAAAAAAAAACAAAAACAAAAACAAAAACAAACCCTAATTTTTATGAACAGTAGCCGTAGCCACGGTGAACAGTAAAAAAAATAAGATACAAATTAATCCTTTTAATTTGATCATGCTAATAAAACTAGATCGGTACAAACATTCAACATTTAATCATTATTAAACATTGATACAAACTAGATGATTCAAATTAACCTTTTAAAATGAATATCTAAATCATGATTAATCGATTATCAAAATACTCAACTAATCATAATAGTTTTGTATATTCATGCCGAAAAATTTAGCACAATGAATGTTCTTTAACATCCAATTCAAATTCCATTTTCATTTCAATTTAATCATCATTAAATCAAAACATCAACTAATTCATTATATTATTATCTTAACACATTAAAACAACATATATGAATAAAAAATGGAACCCAACAAAAAAAACGACTCACGGCTTATAAAAAACAGCAACTTTATTTTTTTTTCTTTTATAAAATCATACCAATCATTTAATGAAAAAACATATAAAATAATTTCATAGCCTAAGGCTCTGATACCATTTGTGGGAAATATCGGTATAATTCCCTTTAAAATTTCGGATTATAATGAAATTATAACTATATGAATTTCTAGTCATAAATGAAATTGCATAATATTAAACAAGAGATTAAGAAATAACCTTCGGTCCTAGTAAAAGGCCTAAGAACAAATACCAAAGTAGGTATTCTCCGAATCGTTACACCCAAGATGGTTCAAGAAATGCCTTCGTCGTGCTAGAACGAATACCCAAAAATTACTTCTAATTTTGTGTGTATATTGATGATGAATATGAAGATGAATGAGAGAGTTAAAAATCAGAATTTTTCTCCTCTTTTCACCCTTGTGTGCCGTGAGAATTCTAGACGTCATTAGGGTTTTATTTTTTTTTCTCCTTTTATTCTCACTTGTGCCGTGAGATTCAAGAGGAAAGAATGAAAAATCAAAAACCCTAGTTTCCTTATTTCTCTCAACCTATATTAGGTAGTTAGCATATATCATTTAATATGTACATAATGTAATATGTATTCTAATTATTATTAGTAATGGACCGTCACATAAACCGAGTAATGCCGGACCAATACACTATAATAATATCGTGTAACACATATCCGCCAACTTAAATATAACAGTTTACATTTAGTTTAGACCAACCTTATATACATTGATTAAATATAACATTTTATATTCAATTACCAGCTAACATTATTTAATCGTTATTAAATAATCGTATCATCATCACATTGACTAACCTTTTAGTCAAATACATCGACTAACCTTTTAGTCATTTAATAAGGCATCAATATGATTATGTTCTCAAATAATCACATCTCTCAAACACATCCTTTAGGTGTGACTTTTAGGGATCAGTTGATCACCGCCATCTGTATGACAATAACGTCAAACTTATCTAGCAAGCCAACTGTTATCGATAAACGTTAATCAACTGATTATAATACAAAGTATACCCTGTGAACCTTAGTTGTTATCACACTACCTGTGGAGGACACTAGCTCCAACAGGACCATGCATAAATACTTGGGGTTCAAAGAAGCAAAATTCGGTTGCGTTATCTACTGCAGAAGCCGAATATATCGCTGCAGGACTGGTATGTTCTCAACGTCTTTGGTTAAAGAAACAACTATGTGATTATGGTGTTAATGTTGGTTGTATGCCTGTATTTTGTGATACTACGAGTGCTATTATTATTTCTAAAAATCCAGCTCAGCATTCTCGTACTAAGCATATAGACATTAGACATCATTTTTTGCGTGACCATGTAGAAAAGGGCAACATTAAACTCGAATTTTGTAGTACTGAAAATCAATGGGCTGACATCTTAACAAAGGCGTTAGCGAGAAGACGTTTTGAGATTTTGCGGTTGGAAATTGGTTTAATCGGTAGCAATTAAATTCATCATAATTATTTTGTGAACCTGCGTGACTGGTTAGAATAAGACGAGATTGTATGACTGTGTCCGCATATTTCATTGCTAGTAAATTTGTGTTTAATATTATATACTTTACGTGAGTATCTTGCATATTAAGTGTTTTATGGAAATTGAATTATGAACCACATATTTGCCAAAAACCTATCTTATTCACTTTCCTAATTGAACCAAAATTCTACCCAAGTATTCTATTTGGCCGAAAATTCTCAACCAAAATTCTTACCATCTCTTTTTATTTACTTAATCCTAATCCTATCCTTACCATATCTCCAAAATAATTACCTTAGATTCCTTTTCCTACCAAAATTCAAAAACAAAAAAAAAAAAAAAGGGGGAAAGAGGACTCTACATAGCCGGCACACTACACATGCCAAGTACAAAAACCCAAAACCCAATACTACTTTTCATAATTACCTATCCCTATCACTATCAACACACATCACCATCTTCCTATTTTCTCTCCTTCCTCACGGCACAAACAACAACAAAAAAAAAAATTAACCCAACACCTTCAAGCTTCAACAATGGCATCCAAAAGATCAAAAAATACCAACACCTCAAACTCCAAAATTCCAAAACATAGCATTCCCACTAATCCTTCTCCTAACCCAAAACAGAAAACACCAAATATTACCCAAACCGAGTCGGGTTCGGTTCTTGAGGGTACTAAGAGACGAAGATTAAATAAAGGGAAAACTAGAGTTCAAGAAGAAGCACATACGGACTCCGTTAACACGGTTCCCGAGGGGTTTACATGGACCATATTTCGTGATTTTTGGCCTCAAGAAACGGCATCAGGGCTTGACAAGCTTCGTTTAACAAAAGATGAACGTAAGTTAGTTAACCGGGTTGCTAAGTACGGTATTCATGGAGGTCATAGCTTTCCGAAAGCATGGTGTGAAAAATATGAGGCTTTGGGATTTTTTAACGACTTTCTGAATTTTCAAGAATGGGAAACCGTGTCACGGTTTTCGGGTCCAGTTTATCCAATCGAGGTAATTTAGTTTTACGCCTCTGTTTCTTTAACTTATGGAGTTTTGAATGCCGTTGTTAATGGCCGATCAATTTCAATCACCATGGCCGACTTTTGTACTCTGTTTTTGGTTCCTGATGATGAAATCAAAATCGACATGAGTACGTCATGGGACGAACTGTCGGACCCGGCTAAGTTGGAGGCTTTAGCGGTATTTTGATGATGGGGCAACTTTATCTAGTTGTGTTTTGGCGGGGAATGTGTCCCCTAAATTGAAGTTTATGTTGATGTTTCTTTGGAATACAGTTGTTCAGCGTCGGGGCGCACGGGATAAAATTGCTTGCTATGAGATGATGGTTGTGAAAAATTGGTTGGAAAGTAACCGGGTCAATCTTGCTTTCCTTGTGTTTTCTAGAATTTCTCAAACTGCGTTTTCGGTAACCGAAGATAAAATTTATTCGACCCTTAACTTACCATACGGGATGTGGGTGTCTCGGTATCTTGAGTCCAAAGGAGTTGTTGATTCGGGTAGTTATGGTGTTACCTTAAAGGATGATATGTGTGATACGTTTTTGAAATTTATGAAATTGGAGGCTTGTGGTCCGGAATTGATGTTTATGACAAAAGGTGGTTCGGTTGGTGAGAAACCGATGGTGGCTGATTTTTCGGGGCTTGAATCGAAATTGGATGTGTTTATGGGACAAGTAATGGAGCGTCTTGATGCGCAAGATAAGAAAATTCATGCGGTTGTTGAAAAAATTGTAAAAACCGTGGCTATGGGGAGCACTAGCTCTACCCGTGACCATGTCGGTTCGGGTGTGAGTGGTGAGTTGCGGTATTGGATGACGGGAGTTGATGGTTGCCTAGCCAAATTAGAGAGGAATGTTTTCGATATTCGACAAGAGATGTTTAGGCAACGGGATCGGATGCAATTCTTGGTTAGGCAAGGAGGTGCATTGGTGAAGAGTGGTTCGGAGATACGTGAGGGTATGCACACTATTCATGATGCGACAGAGGCTCTTTCTTTGAAGGTTCGGAACTTCGATATTTGCCTCACCGCCCAAGCTAATCATGTGGCGACGTGCCTTGATCGCCTTTCTACTCTTGAGTACCGTACCCGGCCCGATTACATTGACCCCAACATCATTCGCCAACCCAACTTGCCTTGATCTTTTTATCCTAGCTTGTTTGTTTCTTAAACTACTTAACCATTCGGCCCATTTTGGCTTTATATACTCTATCCTATTCGGCCAAGTTGGCAACTAACATTTTCTTGTGGTTTGTAGTTTTTAATTGACATTTGATATTTGATTTTGCTTGATATGAATCGTTTAATATTGCGTATTTTTCATATCTATTTCTTTCCTTGGAGTATGTTATTCTAGTCATTTTATATCCTTGTTCTTGTCTTTTCAATGATGCCAAGAGGGGGAAGAAATGATATGATTTGAGTCTTTGCTTAAGCTTGCTCCTTGTTAAGACTCGTTATCTCTTAAAGTCTTTCAAGTTAAAACTTTGCCTAAGTTGTTATGTTCTTGCGATCAACGTTGCTATAACTTTGGGAGTGTTTTGTTGAGGAGGAACCATACTTAGTCACTATGTTAAGAGAAATCATAAGAGACTTGTCATCATCAAAAAGGGGGAATTTGTTGGACCTATTTTATAGTTTTGATAATGACATGTGTTTACTTGATAAAGTGCTTTTATTGATATATCCTATGCGTGTAATTGTGTGCTTTAGTCTTATCATAGCTAACAACAATTACAAGAGAGAAGATCAAAGTTATAACAACTTCAGGAATAACTTTGGAAGTTTACATGGAAGTTATAGCTACTCAGTCATAACTTTAAAGAAAAACGCTTCAAGCAAGATCTACCTCAAATAACACAAGACTCAAGATGGAGGGTCTTTGTGATCAGGATGAAGTTATGATCCGTATACTGAAGATCTTTGAAAAGATTAGATTTTATAGGTCGTCATTGGGTAACTATTTCATTCAACTGATTTTAAGTTCAAAGTTATAGCTTTAGCCTATAACTTTGGATGATAAATGTTGATGCATGATTTTGGAAATAAAATGTTTTAAATGTTTTCAAAAGTGAAAGAGTTTTTTATATTTATCAAAAGTTTTAATAGAGAATATATTTATGAGATTCTATTGGTTAGTAATACAACTTATGCGTTGTCATGCTACCTAGGGTTTTTAATATATTATATCTCAATTTGTTGTTAACCTAATAAGCCCAACCTAGGGTTTAAGCCACCTAGGGTTTCGTGGAAACCTAGGTTTGTGCCTCATAGGGTTGCGTGCCTCCTAGGGTTTTGTGTAGATAGAAGAATCCGCCCTCCATAGGCTTGTTTCCATTTTTTACCTTAATCTAGTATTCTACTATATCTTTACAACAATATTTTGAGATATTAAAGATAAATATATTTCTATAAGATAAACCAAATAATATTTTCAGATAAAGATATTTCTAAAAGATAAAGTTAATATTATTTTAAGATATTAAAGATAAATATCTTTCTTAAATATTAAGCTAGGGTTTTAGATCTCCTATGCTTTTATTATAAATACTCCTTCCCATCTCAAGCATGATATACACGAAATATACACGACACACATACTTGTTGAGAGAATTTTCCAAAATCGTTTTAAAGCAAACCTTGAGCAAAATATTTATTATTTTTAGTGTTTGTTTTTCAAAAGAGTCGTGCATCAATTATTATCAATCGCTTGCGTGAAATACGTTATTGGATAATAGTACATCACATAATCTTACAATTCTTTAACGAGAATCTGTGTGAGTTATATTGTACTTTCTTATTAACGTAAGATAGTATAGAGTATTTAGCGATACTCACCTTGAGTTATAATCATAGTTGATTATACGAGTGGGTTGATAATTTTTGTAATCCGTAGAAAGGTACTAAGAATTATTAATCGAGAATAGTGGACGTAGGTTTCAACGTGTGAAACTGAACCACTTCAAAAATCCGTGTGCCTCTCTTTACTCTCTTTACTTTTCGTTATTTCGTTCTTGCGCTTACTTTGATTAATTAATTAGTTGATTTTAATTCATAAGATCAAATAATTAATTACATATCATATAAATCGAAAAAGTGAGGCTAGTTTTTAATACTCAATTCACC